>JAXLNO010003379.1:0-46418 GCA_038087875.1 Malacoraja senta
ATCCGACAAGGTCGCCATAAATCCGGCAAGGTCGCCACATTTCCGGCAAGGACGCCATAAATCCGGCAAGTTCGCCACAAATCCGGCAAGGTCGCCACATTTCCGGCAAGAACGCCATAAATCCGACAAGGACGGCACAATTCCGGCAAGGTCGCCACATTCCCGGCAAGGTCGCCATATTTCCTGCAAGGTCGCCATAAATCCGGCAATGTCGCCACAAATGCGGCAAGGTCGACACAAATCCGACAAGGTCGCCATATTTTCGTCACGGTCGCCATATTTCCGGCAAGGTCGCCATAAATCCGGCAATGTCGCCCTATTTCCGGCACGATCGCCATAAATACGGCAAGGTCGCCACAAATCCGGCAAGGTCGCCATATTTCCGGCTAGGTCGCCATAAATCCGGCAAGGTCGCCAAAAATCCGGCAAGGACGCCATATTTGCGGCAAGGTCGCCATAAATCCCGCAAGGTCGCCACAAATCCGGCAAGGTCGCCATATTTCCGGCAAGGTCGCCATAAATCCGGCAAGGTCGCCACAAATACGGCAAGGTCGCCACATCCCCGGCAATGTCGCCATAAATCCGGCAAGGTCGCCACAAATCCGTCAAGGTCGCCATATTTCAGGCAAGGTCGCCGCATTTCCGGCAACGTCGCCATAAATACGGCAAGGTGGACACAAATCCAACAAGGTCGCCATAAATCCAGCAAGGTCGCCACATCCCCGGCAACGTCGCCATAAATCTGGCAAGGTGGACAAAAATCCGACAAGGTCGCCATTAATCCGGCAAGGTCGCCACATTTCCGGCAAGGACGCCATAAATCCGGCAAGGTCGCCACAAATCCGGTAAGGTCGCCACATTTCCGGCAAGGACGCCATAAATCCGTCAAGGTCGGCACAAATCCGGCAAGGTCGCCGCATTCCCGGCAAGGTCGCCATAAATCCGCAAGGTCGCCATAAATCGGGCAAAGTCGCCATATTTCAGGCAAGGTCGCCATAAATCCGGCAAGGTCGCCACAAATTCGGCAAGGTCGCCATATATCCGGCAAGGACGCCATATATCCGGCAAGGTCGCCACAAATCCGGGAAGGTTGCCATATTTCCGGCAAGGTCGCCATAAATCCGGCAAGGTCTCCACAAATCCGGCATGGTCGCCATATTTCCGACATGGTCGTCATAAATCCGGCAAGGTGGCCACAAATCCGACAAGGTAGCCATATTTCCGGCAAGTTCGCCATAAATTCGGCAGGGTGGCCACAAATCAGGGAAGGTCGCCACATTCCCGGCAAGGTCGCCATATTTCCTGCAAGGTCGCCATAAATCCGGCAATGTCGCCACAAATGCGGCAAGGTCGCCACAAATCCGGGAAGGTCGCCACAAATCCGGCAAGGTCGCCACAAATCCGGCAAGGACGCCATAAATCCGCACGGTCGCCATAAATCCGGCAAAGTCGCCATATTTCAGGCAAGGTCGCCATCAATCCGGCAAGGTCGCCACAAATTCGGAAAGGTCGCCATATATCCGGCAAGGACACCATAAATCCGGCAAGGTCGCCACAAATCCGGCAAGGTCACTATATTTCCGGCACGGTCGCCATAAATCCGGCAAGGTCGCCACAAACCCGGCAAGGTCGCCATATATCCCGCAAGGTCGCCACAAACCCGGCAAGGTCGCCATATTGCCGGCAAGGTCGCCATAAATCCGGCAAGGTCGCCATAAATCCGGCAAGGTCGCCACAAATCCGGCAGAATCGCCTATTTCCGGCAAGGTCGCCATAAATCCGGCACGGCCGCCACAAATCCGACAAGGTCGCCACATTTCCGGCAAGGTCGCAACAAATCTGGCAAGGGCGCCGCAAATCCGACAAGGTCGCCATATTTCCGGCAAGGTCGCCATAAATACCGCAAGGTCGCCACAAATCTGGCAAGGTCGCCATATTTCCGGGAAGCTCGCATGAATCCGGCAAGGTCGCCACAAATCCGGCAAGGTAGCCATATTTCCGGCAAGGTGGCCATAAATCCGGCAAGGTCGCCACAAATCCGGCAAGGTCGCCATATTTCCGGCAAGGTCGCCACAAATCCGGCAAGGTCGCCATATTTCCGGCAAGGTCGCCATAAATCCGGCATGGTGGCCACAAATCAGGGAAGGTCGCCATATTTCCGGCAAGGTCGCCATAAATCCGGCAAGGTCTCCATATGTCCGGCACGATCGCCATAAATCCGGCAAGGTCGCCACAAATCCGGCAAGGTCACCATATTTCCGGCACGGTCGCCATAAATCCGGCAAGGTCGCCACAAACCCGACAAGGTCGCCATTTTTCCGGCAAGGTCGCCATATATCCCGCAAGGTCGCCACAAATCCGGCAAGGTCGCCATATTTCCGGCAAGTTCGCCATAAATCCGGCAAGGTCGCCATAAATCCGGCAAGGTCGCCACAAATCCGGCAGAGTCGCCTATTTCCGGCAAGTTCGCCATAAATCCGGCACGGCCGCCACAAATCCGGCAAGGTCGCCACATTTCCGGCAAGGTCGCAACAAATCTGGCAAGGGCGCCGCAAATCCGACAAGGTCGCCATATTTCCGGCAAGGTCGCCATAAATCCCGCAAGGTCGCCACAAATCTGGCAAGGTCGCCATATTTCCGGGAAGGTCGCATGAATCCGGCAAGGTCGCCACAAATCCGGCAAGGTAGCCATATTTCCGGCAAGGTCGCCATAAATCCGGCAAGGTCGCCACAAATCCGGCAAGGTCGCCATATTTCCGGCAAGGTCGCCACAAATCCGGCAAGGTCGCCATATTTCCGGCAAGGTCTCCATAAATCCGGCATGGTGGCCACAAATCAGGGAAGGTCGCCATATTTCCGGCTAGGTCGCCATAAATCCGGCAAGTTCGCCATATTTCCGGCAAGATCGCCATAAATCCGGCAAGGCCGCCACAAATCCGGCAAGGTCGCCATATTTCCGGCACGGTCGCCATAAATCCGGCAAGGTCGCCACAAATCCGGCATGGTCGCCATATTTCCGGCAAGGTCGCCATAAATCCCGCAACGTCGCCACAAATCCGGCAAGGTCGCCATATTTCCGGCAAGTTCGCCACAAATCCGGCAAGGTAGCCATAAGTCCGGCAAGGTCGCCACAAATCCGGCAGTCGCCTATTTCCGGCAAGGTCGCCATAAATCCGGCACGGCCGCCACAAATCCGGCAAGGTCGCCACATTTCCGCCAAGGTCGCAATAAATCTGGCAAGTTCGCCACAAATCCGACAAGGCCGCCATATTTCCGGCAAGGTCGCCACAAATCCGCCAAGGTCGCCATATTTCCGGCAATGTCACCATAAATCCGGCAAGGTCGCCACAAATCCGGCAAGGGGGCGTCAAATCCGGCAAGGTCGCCACATTTCAATCAAGGTAGCCATAAATTCGGCAAGGTCGCGTCAAATCCGGGAAGGTGGCCACATTTCCGGGAAGGTCGCCATAGATCCGGCAAGGTCGCGACAAATCCGGCAAGGTCGCAACATTCCGGCAAGGTCGCCATAAATCCGGCATCGTCGCCACAAATGCGGCAAGGTCACCACATTTCCGGCAAGGTCGCCATGAATCCGGCAAGGTCGCCACAAATCCGGCAAGGTAGCCATATTTCCGTCAAAATCGCCATAAATCCGTCAAGGTCGGCACAAATCCGGCAAGATCGCCACATTCCCGGCAAGGTCGCCATAAATCCGCAAGGTCGCCATAAATCGGGCAAAGTCGCCATATTTCAGGCAAGGTCGCCATAAATCCGGCAAGGTCGCCACAAATCCGGCAAGGTCGCCATATTTCCGGCAAGGTCGCCACAAATCCGGCAAGGTCGCCATATTTCCGGCAACGTCTCCATAAATCCGGCATGGTGGCCACAAATCAGGGAAGGTCGCCATATTTCCGGCTAGGTCGCCATAAATCCGGCAAGTTCGCCATATTTCCGGCAAGATCGCCATAAATCCGGCAAGGCCGCCACAAATCCGGCAAGGTCGCCATATTTCCGGCACGGTCGCCATAAATCCGGCAAGGTCGCCACAAATCCGGCATGGTCGCCATATTTCCGGCAAGGTCGCCATAAATCCCGCAACGTCGCCACAAATCCGGCAAGGTCGCCATATTTCCGGCAAGTTCGCCACAAATCCGGCAAGGTAGCCATAAGTCCGGCAAGGTCGCCACAAATCCGGCAGTCGCCTATTTCCGGCAAGGTCGCCATAAATCCGGCACGGCCGCCACAAATCCGGCAAGGTCGCCACATTTCCGCCAAGGTCGCAATAAATCTGGCAAGTTCGCCACAAATCCGACAAGGCCGCCATATTTCCGGCAAGGTCGCCACAAATCCGCCAAGGTCGCCATATTTCCGGCAATGTCACCATAAATCCGGCAAGGTCGCCACAAATCCGGCAAGGGGGCGTCAAATCCGGCAAGGTCGCCACATTTCAATCAAGGTAGCCATAAATTCGGCAAGGTCGCGTCAAATCCGGGAAGGTGGCCACATTTCCGGGAAGGTCGCCATAGATCCGGCAAGGTCGCGACAAATCCGGCAAGGTCGCAACATTCCGGCAAGGTCGCCATAAATCCGGCATCGTCGCCACAAATGCGGCAAGGTCACCACATTTCCGGCAAGGTCGCCATGAATCCGGCAAGGTCGCCACAAATCCGGCAAGGTAGCCATATTTCCGTCAAAATCGCCATAAATCCGTCAAGGTCGGCACAAATCCGGCAAGATCGCCACATTCCCGGCAAGGTCGCCATAAATCCGCAAGGTCGCCATAAATCGGGCAAAGTCGCCATATTTCAGGCAAGGTCGCCATAAATCCGGCAAGGTCGCCACAAATTCGGCAAGGTCGCCATATATCCGGCAAGGACGCCATATATCCGGCAAGGTCGACACAAATCCGGCAGGGTTGCCATATTTCCGGCAAGGTCGCCATAAATCCGGCAAGGTCTCCACAAATCCGGCATGGTCGCCATATTTCCGACATGGTCGTCATAAATCCGGCAAGGTGGCCACAAATCCGACAAGGTAGCCATATTTCCGGCAAGTTCGCCATAAATTCGGCAGGGTGGCCACAAATCAGGGAAGGTCGCCACATTTCCGGCAAGGTCGCCATATTTCCTGCAAGGTCGCCATAAATCCGGCAATGTCGCCACAAATGCGGCAAGGTCGCCATATTTCCGGCAAGCTCGCCATAAATCCGGCAAGGTCGCCACAAATGCGTCAAGGTCGTCATATTTCCGGCAAGGTCGCCATAAATCCGGCAAGGTCGCCATAAATCCGGCAAGGTCGCCATAAATCCGGGAAGGTCGCCACAAATCCGGCAAGGTCGCCACAAATCCGGCAAGGACGCCATAAATCCGCACGGTCGCCATAAATCCGGCAAAGTCGCCATATTTCAGGCAAGGTCGCCATCAATCCGGCAAGGTCGCCACAAATTCGGAAAGGTCGCCATATATCCGGCAAGGACACCATAAATCCGGCAAGGTCGCCACAAATCCGGCAAGGTCACTATATTTCCGGCACGGTCGCCATAAATCCGGCAAGATCGCCACAAACCCGGCAAGGTCGCCATATATCCCGCAAGGTCGCCACAAACCCGGCAAGGTCGCCATATTGCCGGCAAGGTCGCCATAAATCCGGCAAGGTCGCCATAAATCCGGCAAGGTCGCCACAAATCCGGCAGAGTCGCCTATTTCCGGCAAGGTCGCCATAAATCCGGCACGGCCGCCACAAATCCGGCAATGTCGCCACATTTCCGGCAAGGTCGCAACAAATCTGGCAAGGGCGCCGCAAATCCGACAAGGTCGCCATATTTCCGGCAAGGTCGCCATAAATACCGCAAGGTCGCCACAAATCTGGCAAGGTCGCCATATTTCCGGGAAGCTCGCATGAATCCCGCAAGGTCGCAACAAATCCGGCAAGGTAGCCATATTTCCGGCAAGGTGGCCATAAATCCGGCAAGGTCGCCACAAATCCGGCAAGGTCGCCATATTTCCGGCAAGGTCGCCACAAATCCGGCAAGGTCGCCAAATTTCCGGCAAGGTCGCCATAAATCCGGCATGGTGGCCACAAATCAGGGAAGGTCGCCATATTTCCGTCAAGGTCGCCATAAATCCGGCAAGGTCTCCATATGTCCGGCACGATCGCCATAAATCCGGCAAGGTCGCCACAAATCCGGCAAGGTCACCATATTTCCGGCACGGTCGCCATAAATCCGGCAAGGTCGCCACAAACCCGACAAGGTCGCCATTTTTCCGGCAAGGTCGCCATCTATCCCGCAAGGTCGCCACAAATCCGGCAAGGTCGCCATATTTCCGGCAAGGTCGCCATAAATCCGGCAAGGTCGCCATAAATCCGGCAAGGTCGCCACAAATCCGGCATAGTCGCCTATTTCCGGCAAGTTCGCCATAAATCCGGCACGGCCGCCACAAATCCGGCAAGGTCGCCACATTTCCGGCAAGGTCGCAACAAATCTGGCAAGGGCGCCGCAAATCCGACAAGGTCGCCATATTTCCGGCAAGGTCGCCATAAATCCCGCAAGGTCGCCACAAATCTGGCAAGGTCGCCATATTTCCGGGAAGGTCGCATGAATCCGGCAAGGTCCGCCACAAATCCGGCAAGGTAGCCATATTTCCGGCAAGGTCGCCATAAATCCGGCAAGGTCGCCACAAATCCGGCAAGGTCGCCATATATCCCGCAAGGTCGCCACAAATCCGTCAAGGTCGCCACATTTCAGGGAAGGTCGCCGCATTTCCGGCAACGTCGCCATAAATGCGGCAAGGTGGACACACATCCGACAAGGTCGCCATAAATCCGTCAAGTTCGCCATATTTCAGGCAAGGTCGCCGCATTTCCGGCAACGTCGCCATAAATGCGGCAAGCTCGCCATAAATCCGGCAAGGTCGCCATAAATCCGGCAAGGTCGCCGCAAATCCGGCAAGGTCGCCACAAATCCGGCAAAGTCGCCATAAATCCGTTAGGTCGCCATAAATCCGGCAAAGTCGCCATATTTCCGGCAAGGTCGCCATAAATCCGGCAAGGTCGCCACAAATCCGGCATGGTCGCCATATATCCGGCAAGGGACGCCATAAATCCGGCAAGGTCGCCACAAATCCGGCAAGATTGCCATATTTCAGGTAAGGTCGCCATAAATCCGGCAAGGTCGCCACAAATCCGGCAAGGTCGCCATATTTCCGGCAAGTTCGCCATAAATCCGGAATGGTGGCCACAAATCAGGGAAGGTCGCCATATTTACGGCACGGTCGCCATAAATCCTGCAAGGTCGCCACAAACCCGGCAAGGTCGCCATTATTCCGGCAACGTCTCCACAAATCCGGCAAGGTCTCCATATTTCCGGCAAGGTCGCCATAAATTCGGCAAGGTCGCCATAAATCCGGCAAGGTCGCCACAACTCCGGCAGAGTCGCCTATTTTCGGCAAGGTCGCCATAAATCCGGCACGGCCGCCACAAATCCGGCAAGGTCGCCACATTTCCGGCAAGGTCGCAACAAATCTGGCAAGGTCGCCGCAAATCCGACAAGGTCGCCATATTTCCGGCAATGTCGCCATATATCCCGCAAGGTCGCCACAAATCTGACAAGGTCGCCATATTTCCGGGAAGGTCGCATGAATCCGGCAAGGTCGCCACAAATCCGGCAATGTAGTCAGATATCCGGCAAGGTCGCCATAAATCCGGCAAGGTCGCCACAAATCCGGCAAGGTCGCCAAATTTGCGGCAAAGTCGCCATAAATCCGGCAAGATCGCCACAAATCCGTCAAGGTCGCCACATTTCAGGGAAGGTCGCCGCATATCCGGCAACGTCGCCATAAATGCGGCAAGGTGGACACAAATCCGACAAGGTCGCCATAAATCCGTCAAGGTTGCCACATTTCAGGCAAGGTCGCCGCATTTCCGGCAACGTCGCCATAAATGCGGCAAGCTCGCCATAAATCCGGCAAGGTCGCCATAAATCCGGCAAGGTCGCCACAAATCCGGTAAGGTCGCCACAAATCCGGCAAAGTCGCCATAAATCCGTTAGGTCGCCATAAATCCGGCAAAGTCGCCATATTTCCGGCAAGGTCGCCATAAATCCGGCAACGTCGCCACAAATCCGGCAAGGTCGCCATATATCCGGCAAGGACGCCATAAATCCGGCAAGGTCGCCACAAATCCGGCAAGGTTGCCATATTTCAGGTAAGGTCGCCATAAATCCGGCAAGGTCGCCACAAATCCGGCAAGGTCGCCATATTTCCGGCTAGTTCGCCATAAATCCGGCATGGTGGCCACAAATCAGGGAAGGTCGCCATATTTACGGCACGGTCGCCATAAATCCTGCAAGGTCGCCACAAACCCGGCAAGGTCGCCATTGTTCCGACAACGTCTCCACAAATCCGGCAAGGTCTCCATATTTCCGGCAAGGTCGCCATAAATCCGGCAAGGTCGCCATAAATCCGGCAAGGTCGCCACAAATCCGGCAGAGTCGCCTATTTTCGGCAAGGTCGCCATAAATCCGGCACGGCCGCCACAAATCCGGCAAGGTCGCCACATTTCCGGCAAGGTCGCAACAAATCTGGCAAGGTCGCCGCAAATCCGACAAGGTCGCCATATTTCCGGCAATGTCGCCATATATCCCGCAAGGTCGCCACAAATCCGGCAAGGTCGCCATATTTCCGGCACGGTCGCCATGAATCCGGCAAGTTCGCCACAAATCCGGCAAGGTAACAATATTTCCGGCAAGATCGCCATAAATCCGGCAAGGTAGCCACAAATCAGGGAAGGTCGCCATATTTCCGGCAAGGTCCCCATAAATCCGGCATGTTCGCCATATTTCCGGCAAGATCGCCATAAATCCGGCAAGGTCGCCATAAATCCGGCAAGGTCGCCATATTTCCGGCACGCTCGCCATAAATCAGGCAAGGTCGCCACAAATCCGGCAAGGTCGCCATCATTCCGGCAAGGTCGCCATAAACCCCGCAAGGTCGCTACAAATCCGGCAAGGTCGCCATATTTCCGGTAAGGTGGCCATAAATCCGGCAAGGTCGCCATAAATACGGCAAGGTCGCCACAAATCCGGCAGAGTCGCCTATTTCCGGAAAGGTCGTCATAAATCCGGCACGGCCGCCACAAATCCGGCAAGGTCGCCACATTTCCGGCAAGGTCACAACAAATCTGGCAAAGTCGCCACAAATCCGACAAGGTCGCCATATTTCCGGCAAGGTCGCAATAAATCCCGCAAGGTCGCCAAAAATCCGGCAAAGTCGCCATATTTCCGGCAAGGTCGCCATAAATCCGGCAAGGTCGCCACAAATCCGGCAAGGTCGCCAAATATCCGGCAAGGACGCCACAAATCCGGCAAGTTCGCCACAAATCCGGCAAGGTTGCCATAATTCCGGTAAGGTCGCCATAAATCCGGCAAGGTCGCCACATATCCGGCAATGTCGCCATATTCCCGGCAAGGTCGCCACAAATCCGGAAAGGTCGCCATATTTCCGGCAATGTCACCAAAAATCAGGCAAGGGCGCCACAAATCCGGCAAGGTGGCGTCAAATCCGGCAAGGTCGCCACATTTCAATCAAGGTAGCCATAAATTCGGCAAGGTCGCGTCAAATCCGGCAAGGTGGCCACATCCCCGGCAGGGCCGCCATAAATCCGGCAAGGTCGCTACAAATCCGTCAAGGTCGCCACATTTCAGGCAAGGTCGCCGCATTCCCGGCAAGGACGCCATAAATCCGGCAAGGTCACCACAAGTCCGGCAAGGTCACCATATTTCCGGCAAGGTCGCCATAAATCCGGCAAGGTCGCCACAAATCCGGCAAGGTCGGCATATTTCTGGCAAGGTCGCCATAAACTCGACAAGGTCGCCACAAATCCGGCTAGTTCGCCATATTTACGGAAAGGTCGCCATATATCCGGCAAGGTCGACAAAAATCCGGCAAGGTCGCCATATTTCCGGCAAGGTCGCCACAAATCCGGCAAGGTCGCCATATTTCTGGCAATGTCACCAAAAATCCAGCAAGGTCGCCACAAATCCGGCAAGGTGGCGTCAAATCCGGCAAGGTCGCCACATTTCAATCAAGGTAGCCATAAATTCGGCAAGGTCGCGTCAAATCCGGCAAGGTTGCCACATTTCAGGCAAGGTCGCCGCATTTCCGGCAATGTCGCCATAAATACGGCAAGGTGGTCACAAATCAGACAAGGTCGCCATAAATCCGGCAAGGTCGCCACATTTCCGGCAAGGACGCCATAAATCCTGCAAGGTCGCCACAAATCCGGCAAGGTCGCCACATTTCCGGCAAGGTCGCCATAAAACCGGCAATGTCGCCACAAATGCGGCAAGGTCGCCATATTTCCGGCAAGGTCGCCATAAATCCGGCAAGGTCGCCACAAATGCCTCAAGGTCGACATATTTCCGGCAAGGTCGCCATAAATCCGGCAATGTCGCCATAAATCCGGCAAGGTCGCCACAAATCCGGCAAGGTCGCCACAAATTCGGCAAGGTCGCCATAAATCCGGCAAGGCCGACACAAATCCGGGAAGTTCGCCACATTTCAGGCAAGGTCGCAATAAATCTGGCAAGGTCGCCACAAATCCGACAAGGTCGCCATATTTCCGGCAAGGTCGCCATAAATCCGGAAAGGTCGCCACAAATCCGGCAAGGTCGCCACATTCCCGGCAAGGTCGACATATTTCCGGCAAGGTCGCCATAAATCCGGCAAAGTCGCCATATTTCAGGCAAGGTCGCCATCAATCCGGCAAGGTCGCCACAAATTCGGAAAGGTCGCCATATATCCGGCAAGGACACCATATATCCGGCAAGCTCGCCACAAATCCGGCAAGGTTGCCATATTTCCGGCAAGGTCGCCATAAATCCGGCAAGGTCTCCACAAATCCGGCAAGGTCGCCATATTTCCCAGATGGTCGTCATAAATCCGGCAAGGTAGCCACAAATCCGACAAGGCAGCCATATTTCCGGCAAGTTCTCCATAAATCCGGCATGGTGGCCACAAATCCGACAAGGTCGCCATAAATCCGGCAAGGTTGCCACATTTCAGGCAAGGTCGCCGCATTTCCGGCAACGTCGCCATAAATGCGGCAAGCTCGCCATAAATCCGGCAAGGTCGCCATAAATCCGGCAAGGTCGCCACAAATCCGGTAAGGTCGCCACAAATCCGGCAAAGTCGCCATAAATCCGTTAGGTCGCCATAAATCCGGCAAAGTCGCCATATTTCCGGCAAGGTCGCCATAAATCTGGCAACGTCGCCACAAATCCGGCAAGGTCGCCATATATCCGGCAAGGACGCCATAAATCCGGCAAGGTCGCCACAAATCCGGCAAGGTTGCCATATTTCAGGTAAGGTCGCCATAAATCCGGCAAGGTCGCCACAAATCCGGCAAGGTCGCCGTATTTCCGGCTAGTTCGCCATAAATCCGGCATGGTGGCCACAAATCAGGGAAGGTCGCCATATTTACGGCACGGTCGCCATAAATCCTGCAAGGTCGCCACAAACCCGGCAAGGTCGCCATTGTTCCGACAACGTCTCCACAAATCCGGCAAGGTCTCCATATTTCCGGCAAGGTCGCCATAAATCCGGCAAGGTCGCCATAAATCCGGCAAGGTCGCCACAAATCCGGCAGAGTCGCCTATTTTCGGCAAGGTCGCCATAAATCCGGCACGGCCGCCACAAATCCGGCAAGGTCGCCACATTTCCGGCAAGGTCGCAACAAATCTGGCAAGGTCGCCGCAAATCCGACAAGGTCGCCATATTTCCGGCAATGTCGCCATATATCCCGCAAGGTCGCCACAAATCCGGCAAGGTCGCCATATTTCCGGCACGGTCGCCATGAATCCGGCAAGTTCGCCACAAATCCGGCAAGGTAACAATATTTCCGGCAAGATCGCCATAAATCCGGCAAGGTAGCCACAAATCAGGGAAGGTCGCCATATTTCCGGCAAGGTCCCCATAAATCCGGCATGTTCGCCATATTTCCGGCAAGATCGCCATAAATCCGGCAAGGTCGCCATAAATCCGGCAAGGTCGCCATATTTCCGGCACGCTCGCCATAAATCAGGCAAGGTCGCCACAAATCCGGCAAGGTCGCCATAATTCCGGCAAGGTCGCCATAAACCCCGCAAGGTCGCTACAAATCCGGCAAGGTCGCCATATTTCCGGTAAGGTGGCCATAAATCCGGCAAGGTCGCCATAAATACGGCAAGGTCGCCACAAATCCGGCAGTCGCCTATTTCCGGAAAGGTCGTCATAAATCCGGCACGGCCGCCACAAATCCGGCAAGGTCGCCACATTTCCGGCAAGGTCACAACAAATCTGGCAAAGTCGCCACAAATCCGACAAGGTCGCCATATTTCCGGCAAGGTCGCCATAAATCCCGCAAGGTCGCCAAAAATCCGGCAAAGTCGCCATATTTCCGGCAAGGTCGCCATAAATCCGGCAAGGTCGCCACAAATCCGGCAAGGTCGCCAAATATCCGGCAAGGACGCCACAAATCCGGCAAGTTCGCCACAAATCCGGCAAGGTTGCCATAATTCCGGTAAGGTCGCCATAAATCCGGCAAGGTCGCCACATATCCGGCAATGTCGCCATATTCCCGGCAAGGTCGCCACAAATCCGGAAAGGTCGCCATATTTCCGGCAATGTCACCAAAAATCAGGCAAGGGCGCCACAAATCCGGCAAGGTGGCGTCAAATCCGGCAAGGTCGCCACATTTCAATCAAGGTAGCCATAAATTCGGCAAGGTCGCGTCAAATCCGGCAAGGTGGCCACATCCCCGGCAGGGCCGCCATAAATCCGGCAAGGTCGCCACAAATCCGTCAAGGTCGCCACATTTCAGGCAAGGTCGCCGCATTCCCGGCAAGGACGCCATGAATCCGGCAAGGTCACCACAAGTCCGGCAAGGTCACCATATTTCCGGCAAGGTCGCCATAAATCCGGCAAGGTCGCCACAAATCCGACAAGGTCGGCATATTTCTGGCAAGGTCGCCATAAACTCGACAAGGTCGCCACAAATCCGGCTAGTTCGCCATATTTACGGAAAGGTCGCCATATATCCGGCAAGGTCGACAAAAATCCGGCAAGGTCGCCATATTTCCGGCAAGGTCGCCACAAATCCGGCAAGGTCGCCATATTTCTGGCAATGTCACCAAAAATCCAGCAAGGTCGCCACAAATCCGGCAAGGTGGCGTCAAATCCGGCAAGGTCGCCACATTTCAATCAAGGTAGCCATAAATTCGGCAAGGTCGCGTCAAATCCGGCAAGGTTGCCACATTTCAGGCAAGGTCGCCGCATTTCCGGCAATGTCGCCATAAATACGGCAAGGTGGTCACAAATCAGACAAGGTCGCCATAAATCCGGCAAGGTCGCCACATTTCCGGCAAGGACGCCATAAATCCTGCAAGGTCGCCACAAATCCGGCAAGGTCGCCACATTTCCGGCAAGGTCGCCATAAAACCGGCAATGTCGCCACAAATGCGGCAAGGACGCCATATTTCCGGCAAGGTCG
The DNA here is from genome assembly GCA_038087875.1 of Malacoraja senta. NCBI lineage: Eukaryota > Metazoa > Chordata > Chondrichthyes > Rajiformes > Rajidae > Malacoraja > Malacoraja senta. The sequence continues at coordinate 13,525 of JAXLNO010003379.1, forward strand.
CCATAAATCCGGCAAGGTCGCCACAAATGCCTCAAGGTCGACATATTTCCGGCAAGGTCGCCATAAATCCGGCAATGCCGCCATAAATCCGGCAAGGTCGCCACAAATCCGGCAAGGTCGCCACAAATTCGGCAAGGTCGCCATAAATCCGGCAAGGCCGACACAAATCCGGGAAGTTCGCCACATTTCAGGCAAGGTCGCAATAAATCTGGCAAGGTCGCCACAAATCCGACAAGGTCGCCATATTTCCGGCAAGGTCGCCATAAATCCGGAAAGGTCGCCACAAATCCGGCAAGGTCGCCACATTCCCGGCAAGGTCGACATATTTCCGGCAAGGTCGCCATAAATCCGGCAAAGTCGCCATATTTCAGGCAAGGTCGCCATCAATCCGGCAAGGTCGCCACAAATTCGGAAAGGTCGCCATATATCCGGCAAGGACACCATATATCCGGCAAGCTCGCCACAAATCCGGCAAGGTTGCCATATTTCCGGCAAGGTCGCCATAAATCCGGCAAGGTCTCCACAAATCCGGCAAGGTCGCCATATTAGCCAGATGGTCGTCATAAATCCGGCAAGGTAGCCACAAATCCGACAAGGCAGCCATATTTCCGGCAAGTTCTCCATAAATCCGGCATGGTGGCCACAAATCAGGGAAGGTCGCCATAAATCCGGCAAGGTCGCCACATTTCCGGCAAGGACGCCATAAATCCGGCAAGGTCGGCACAAATCCGGCAAGGTCGCCACATTCCCGGCAAGGTCGCCATATTTCCTGCAAGGTCAACATAATTCCGGCAATGTCGCCACAAATGCGGCAAGGTCGCTATATTACCGGCACGGTCGCCATAAATCCGGCAAGGTCGCCACAAATCCGGCAAGATCGCCATATTTACGGCAACGTCGCATTAAATCCCGCAAGGTCGCCACAAATCCGGCAAGGTCGCCATATTTCCGGCAAGTTCGCCATAAATCCGGCAAGGTCGCCACAAATCCGGCAAGGTCGCCATATTTCCGGCAAGTTCGCCATAAATCCGGCAAGATCGCCACAAATCCGTCAAGGTCGCCACATTTCAGGGAAGGTCGCCGCATTTCCGGCAACGTCGCCATAAATGCGGCAAGGTGGACACACATCCGACAAGGTCGCCATAAATCCGTCAAGTTCGCCATATTTCAGGCAAGGTCGCCGCATTTCCGGCAACGTCGCCATAAATGCGGCAAGCTCGCCATAAATCCGGCAAGGTCGCCATAAATCCGGCAAGGTCGCCGCAAATCCGGCAAGGTCGCCACAAATCCGGCAAAGTCGCCATAAATCCGTTAGGTCGCCATAAATCCGGCAAAGTCGCCATATTTCCGGCAAGGTCGCCATAAATCCGGCAAGGTCGCCACAAATCCGGCATGGTCGCCATATATCCGGCAAGGACGCCATAAATCCGGCAAGGTCGCCACAAATCCGGCAAGATTGCCATATTTCAGGTAAGGTCGCCATAAATCCGGCAAGGTCGCCACAAATCCGGCAAGGTCGCCATATTTCCGGCAAGTTCGCCATAAATCCGGAATGGTGGCCACAAATCAGGGAAGGTCGCCATATTTACGGCACGGTCGCCATAAATCCTGCAAGGTCGCCACAAACCCGGCAAGGTCGCCATTATTCCGGCAACGTCTCCACAAATCCGGCAAGGTCTCCATATTTCCGGCAAGGTCGCCATAAATTCGGCAAGGTCGCCATAAATCCGGCAAGGTCGCCACAACTCCGGCAGAGTCGCCTATTTTCGGCAAGGTCGCCATAAATCCGGCACGGCCGCCACAAATCCGGCAAGGTCGCCACATTTCCGGCAAGGTCGCAACAAATCTGGCAAGGTCGCCGCAAATCCGACAAGGTCGCCATATTTCCGGCAATGTCGCCATATATCCCGCAAGGTCGCCACAAATCTGACAAGGTCGCCATATTTCCGGGAAGGTCGCATGAATCCGGCAAGGTCGCCACAAATCCGGCAATGTAGTCAGATATCCGGCAAGGTCGCCATAAATCCGGCAAGGTCGCCACAAATCCGGCAAGGTCGCCACAAATCCTGCAAGGTGGCGTCAAATCCGGCAAGGTCGCCACATTTCAAACAAAGTCGCCATAAATCCGGCAAGGTAGACACAAATCAGGGAAGGTCGCCATATTTCCGGCAAGGTCCCCATAAATCCGGCAAGTTCGCCATATTTCCGGCAAGATCGCCATAAATCCGGCAAGGTCGCCACAAATCCGGCAAGGTCGCCATATTTCCGGCACGCTCGCCATAAATCCGGCAAGGTCGCCACAAATCCGGCAAGGTCGCCATAATTCCGGCAAGGTCGCCCTAAATCCCGCAATGTCGCCACAAATCCGGCAAGGTCCCCATATTTCCGGTAAGGTGGCCATAAATCCGGCAAGGTCGCCATAAATCCGGCTAGGTCGCCACAAATCCGGCAAGGTCGCTATATTTACGGCAGGGTCGCATTAAATCCCGCAAGGTCGCCACAAATCCGGCAAGGTCGCCATATTTCCGGCAAGGTCGCCATAAATCCGGCAAGGTCGCCACAAATCCGGCAAGGTCGCCAAATTTGCGGCAACGTCGCCATGAATCCGGCAAGGTCGCCACAAATCCGGCAAGGTCGCCATATTTCCGGGAAAGTCGCATGAATCCGGCAAGGTCGCCACAAATCCGGCAATGTAGTCAGATATCCGGCAAGGTCGCCATAAATCCGGCAAGGTCGCCACAAATCCGGCAAGGTCGCCACAAATCCTGCAAGGTGGCGTCAAATCCGGCAAGGTCGCCACATTTCAAACAAAGTCGCCATAAATCCGGCAAGGTAGCCACAAATCAGGGAAGGTCGCCATATTTCCGGCAAGGTCCCCATAAATCCGGCAAGTTCGCCATATTTCCGGCAAGATCGCCATAAATCCGGCAAGGTCGCCACAAATCCGGCAAGGTCGCCATATTTCCGACACGCTCGCCATAAATCCGGCAAGGTCGCCACAAATCCGGCAAGGTCGCCATAATTCCGGCAAGGTCGCCCTAAATCCCGCAATGTCGCCACAAATCCGGCAAGGTCCCCATATTTCCGGTAAGGTGGCCATAAATCCGGCAAGGTCGCCATAAATCCGGCTAGGTCGCCACAAATCCGGCAAGGTCGCTATATTTACGGCAGGGTCGCATTAAATCCCGCAAGGTCGCCACAAATCCGGCAAGGTCGCCATATTTCCGGCAAGGTCGCCATAAATCCGGCAAGGTCGCCACAAATCCGGCAAGGTCGCCAAATTTGCGGCAACGTCGCCATGAATCCGGCAAGGTCGCCACAAATCCGGCAAGGTCGCCATATTTACGGCAAGGACGCAACAAATCCCGCAAGGTCGCCACAAATCCGACAAGGTCGCCACAAATCCGGCAAGGTTGCGATATTTCCGGTAAGGTCGCCATAAATCCGGCAAGGTCGCCACAAATCCGGCAAGGTCTCCATATTTCCGGCACGATCGCCATCAATCTGGCAAGGTCGCCACAAATCCGGCAAGGTCACCATATTTCCGGCACGGTCGCCATAAATCCGGCAAGGTCGCCACAAACCCGGCAGGGTCGCCATTTTCCCGGCAAGGTCGCCATATATCCCACAAGGTCGCCACAAACCCGGCAAGGTCGCCATATTACCGGCAAGGTCGCCATAAATCCGGCAAGGTCGCCATAAATCCGGCAGAGTCGCCTATTTCCGGCAAGGGCGCCATAAATCCGGCACGGCCGCCACAAATCCGGCAAAATCGCCACATTTCCGGCAAGGTCGCAACAAATCTGGCAAGGGCGCAGCAAATCCGACAAGGTCGCCATATTTCCGGCAAGGTCGCCATAAATACCGCAAGGTCGCCACAAATCTGGCAAGGTCGCCATATTTTCGGGAAGCTCGCATGAATCCGGCAAGGTAGACATATTTCCGGCAAGGTCGCCATAAATCCGGCAAGGTCGTCACAAATCCGGCAAGGTCGCCATATTTCCGGCAAGGTCGCCACAAATCCGGCAAGGTTGCGATATTTCCGGTAAGGTCGCCATAAATCCGGCAAGGTCGCCACAAATCCGGCAAGGTCTCCATATTTCCGGCACGATCGCCATCAATCTGGCAAGGTCGCCACAAATCCGGAAGGTCACCATATTTCCGGCACGGTCGCCATAAATCCGGCAAGGTCGCCACAAACCCGGCAGGGTCGCCATTTTCCCGGCAAGGTCGCCATATATCCCACAAGGTCGCCACAAACCCGGCAAGGTCGCCATATTACCGGCAAGGTCGCCATAAATCCGGCAAGGTCGCCATAAATCCGGCAGAGTCGCCTATTTCCGGCAAGGGCGCCATAAATCCGGCACGGCCGCCACAAATCCGGCAAAATCGCCACATTTCCGGCAAGGTCGCAACAAATCTGGCAAGGGCGCAGCAAATCCGACAAGGTCGCCATATTTCCGGCAAGGTCGCCATAAATACCGCAAGGTCGCCACAAATCTGGCAAGGTCGCCATATTTTCGGGAAGCTCGCATGAATCCGGCAAGGTAGACATATTTCCGGCAAGGTCGCCATAAATCCGGCAAGGTCGTCACAAATCCGGCAAGGTCGCCATATTTCCGGCAAGGTCGCCAGAAATCCGGCAAGGTCGCCATATTTCCGGCAAGGTCGCCATAAATCCCGCAGAGTCGCCTATTCCCGGCAAGGTCGCCAAAAATCCGGCAGAGTCGCCTATTCCCGGCAAGGTCGCCAAAAATCCGGCACGGCCTCCACAAACCAGGCAAGGTCGCCACATTTCCGGCAAGGTCGCAATAAATCTGGCAAAGTAGCCACAAATCAGACAAGGTCGCCATATTTCCGGCAAGGTCGCCATTAATCCCGCAAGGTCGCCACAAATCCGGCAAGGTCGCCATATTTCCGGCAAGGTCGCCATGAATCCGGCAAGGTCTCCACAAATCCGGCAAGGTAGCCATTTTTCCGGCAAGGTCGCCATAAAGCCGGCAAGGTCGCCACAAATCCGGCAAGGCAGCCATATTTCCGGCAAGGTCGCCATAAATCCGCCAAGGTCGCCATATTTCCGGCAATGTCACCATAAATCCGGCAAGGTCGCCACAAATCCCGCAAGGTGGCGTCAAATCCGGCAAGGTCGCCACATTTCAATCAAGGTAGCCATAAATTCGGCAAGGTCGCGTCAAATCCGGGAAGGTGGCCACATTTCCGGGAAGGTCGCCATAGATCCGGCAAGGTCGCGACAAATCCGGCAAGCCCGCAACATTCCGGCAAGGTCGCCATAAATCCGGCATCGTCGCCACAAATGCGGCAAGGTCACCACATTTCCGGCAAGGTCGCCATGAATCCGTCAAGGTCGCCACAAATCTGTCAAGGTCGCCACATATCAGGCAAGGTCGCCGCAATTCCGGCAATGTCGCCATCAATACGGCAAGGTGGTCACAAATCAGACAAGGTCGCCATAAATCCGGCAAGGTCGCCACATTTCCGGCAAGGACGCCATAAATCCTGCAAGGTCGCCACAAATCCGGCAAGGTCGCCACATTTCCGGCAAGGACGCCATAAATCCGGCAAGGTAGGCACAAATCCGGCAAGGTCGCCACATTCCCGGCAAGGTCGCCATATTTCCTGCAAGGTCGCCATAAAACCGGCAATGTCGCCACAAATGCGGCAAGGTCGCCATATTTCCGGCAAGGTCGCCATAAATCCGGCAAGGTCGCCACAAATGCCTCAAGGTCGACATATTTCCGGCAAGGTCGCCATAAATCCGGCAATGTCGCCATAAATCCGGCAAGGTCGCCACAAATCCGGCAAGGTCGCCACAAATTCGGCAAGGTCGCCATAAATCCGGCAAGGCCGACACAAATCCGGGAAGTTCGCCACATTTCAGGCAAGGTCGCAATAAATCTGGCAAGGTCGCCACAAATCCGACAAGGTCGCCATATTTCTGGCAAGGTCGCCATAAATCCGGCAAGGTCGCCACAAATCCGGCAAGGTCGCCACATTCCCGGCAAGGTCGACATATTTCCGGCAAGGTCGCCATAAATCCGGCAAAGTCGCCATATTTCAGGCAAGGTCGCCATCAATCCGGCAAGGTCGCCACAAATTCGGAAAGGTCGCCATATATCCGGCAAGTTCTCCATAAATCCGGCATGGTGGCCACAAATCAGGGAAGGTCGCCATAAATCCGGCAAGGTCGCCACATTTCCGGCAAGGACGCCATAAATCCGGCAAGGTCGGCACAAATCCGGCAAGGTCGCCACATTCCCGGCAACGTCGCCATATTTCCTGCAAGGTCACCATAAATCCGGCAATGTCGCCACAAATGCGGCAAGGTCGCTATATTACCGGCACGGTCGCCATAAATCCGGCAAGGTCGCCACAAATCCGGCAAGGTCGCCATATTTACGGCAACGTCGCATTAAATCCCGCAAGGTCGCCACAAATCCGGCAAGGTCGCCATATTTCCGGCAAGTTCGCCATAAATCCGGCAAGGTCGCCACAAATCCGGCAAGGTCGCCAAATTTGCGGCAAAGTCGCCATAAATCCGGCAAGATCGCCACAAATCCGTCAAGGTCGCCACATTTCAGGGAAGGTCGCCGCATTTCCGGCAACGTCGCCATAAATGCGGCAAGGTGGACACATATCCGACAAGGTCGCCATAAATCCGTCAAGTTCGCCACATTTCAGGCAAGGTCGCCGCATTTCCGGCAACGTCGCCATAAATGCGGCAAGCTCGCCATAAATCCGGCAAGGTCGCCATAAATCCGGCAAGGTCGCCACAAATCCGGCAAGGTCGCCACAAATCCGGCAAAGTCGCCATAAATCCGTTAGGTCGCCATAAATCCGGCAAAGTCGCCATATTTCCGGCAAGGTCGCCATAAATCCGGCAAGGTCGCCACAAATCCGGCATGGTCGCCATATATCCGGCAAGGACGCCATAAATCCGGCAAGGTCGCCACAAATCCGGCAAGATTGCCGTATTTCAGGTAAGGTCGCCATAAATCCGGCAAGGTCGCCACAAATCCGGCAAGGTCGCCATATTTCCGGCAAGTTCGCCATAAATCCGGAATGGTGGCCACAAATCAGGGAAGGTCGCCATATTTACGGCACGGTCGCCATAAATCCTGCATGGTCGCCACAAACCCGGCAAGGTCGCCATTATTCCGGCAACGTCTCCACAAATCCGGCAAGATCTCCATATTTCCGGCAAGGTCGCCATAAATTCGGCAAGGTCGCCATAAATCCGGCAAGGTCGCCACAACTCCGGCAGAGTCGCCTATTTTCGGCAAGGTCGCCATAAATCCGGCACGGCCGCCACAAATCCGGCAAGGTCGCCACATTTCCGGTAAGGTCGCAACAAATCTGGCAAGGTCGCCGCAAATCCGACAAGGTCGCCATATTTCCGGCAATGTCGCCATATATCCCGCAAGGTCGCCACAAATCTGACAAGGTCGCCATATTTCCGGGAAGGTCGCATGAATCCGGCAAAGTCGCCACAAATCCGGCAATGTAGTCAGATATCCGGCAAGGTCGCCATAAATCCGGCAAGGTCGCCACAAATCCGGCAAGGTCGCCACAAATCCTGCAAGGTGGCGTCAAATCCGGCAAGGTCGCCACATTTCAAACAAAGTCGCCATAAATCCGGCAAGGTAGCCACAAATCAGGGAAGGTCGCCATATTTCCGGCAAGGTCCCCATAAATCCGGCAAGTTCGCCATATTTCCGGCAAGATCGCCATAAATCCGGCAAGGTCGCCACAAATCCGGCAAGGTCGCCATATTTCCGGCACGCTCGCCATAAATCCGGCAAGGTCGCCACAAATCCGGCAAGGTCGCCATAATTCCGGCAAGGTCGCCATAAATCCCGCAATGTCGCCACAAATCCGGCAAGGTCGCCATATTTCCGGTAAGGTGGCTATAAATCCGGCAAGGTCGCCATAAATCCGGCAAGGTCGCCACAAATCCGGCAAGGTCGCTATATTTACGGCAGGGTCGCATTAAATCCCGCAAGGTCGCCACAAATCCGGCAAGGTCGCCATATTTCCGGCAAGGTCGCCATAAATCCGGCAAGGTCGCCACAAATCCGGCAAGGTCGCCAAATTTGCGGCAACGTCGCCATAAATCCGGCACGGCCGCCACAAATCCGACAAGGTCGCCACATTTCCGGCAAGGTCGCAACAAATCTGGCAAAGTCGCCACAAATCCGACAAGGTCGCCATATTTCCGGCAAGGTCGCCATAAATCCGGCAAGGTCGCCACAAATCCGGCAAGGTCGCCAAATTTGCGGCAACGTCGCCATAAATCCGGCAAGGTCGCCACAAATACGGCAAGTTCGCCACATCCCCGACAAGGTCGCCATAAATCCGGCAAGGTCGCCACAAATCCGTCAAGGTCGCCACATTTCAGGGAAGGTCGCCGCATTTCCGGCAACGTCGCCATAAATGCGGCAAGGTGGACACAAATCCGACATGGTCGCCATAAATCCGTCAAGGTCGCCACATTTCAGGCAAGGTCGCCGCATTTCCGGCAACGTCGCCATAAATGCGGCAAGCTCGCCATAAATCCGGCAAGGTCGCAATAAATCCGGCAAGGTCGCCACAAATTCGGCAAGATCGCTATATTTACGGCAGGGTCGCATTAAATCCCGCAAGGTCGCCAGAAATCCGGCAAGGTCGCCATATTTCCGGCAAGGTCGCCATAAATCCGGCAAGGTCGCCACAAATCCGGCAAGGTCGCCAAATTTGCGGCAACGTCGCCATAAATCCGGCACGGCCGCCACAAATCCGACAAGGTCGCCACATTTCCGGCAAGGTCGCAACAAATCTGGCAAAGTCGCCACAAATCCGACAAGGTCGCCATATTTCCGGCAAGGTCGCCATAAATCCGGCAAGGTCGCCACAAATCCGGCAAGGTCGCCAAATTTGCGGCAACGTCGCCATAAATCCGGCAAGGTCGCCACAAATACGGCAAGTTCGCCACATCCCCGACAAGGTCGCCATAAATCCGGCAAGGTCGCCACAAATCCGTCAAGGTCGCCACATTTCAGGGAAGGTCGCCGCATTTCCGGCAACGTCGCCATAAATGCGGCAAGGTGGACACAAATCCGACATGGTCGCCATAAATCCGTCAAGGTCGCCACATTTCAGGCAAGGTCGCCGCATTTCCGGCAACGTCGCCATAAATGCGGCAAGCTCGCCATAAATCCGGCAAGGTCGCCATAAATCCGGCAAGGTCGCCACAAATCCGGTAAGGTCGCCACAAATCCGGCAAAGTCGCCATAAATCCGTTAGGTCGCCATAAATCCGGCAAAGTCGCCATATTTCCGGCAAGGTCGCCATAAATCCGGCAACGTCGCCACAAATCCGGCAAGGTCGCCATATATCCGGCAAGGACGCCATAAATCCGGCAAGGTCGCCACAAATCCGGCAAGGTTGCCATATTTCAGGTAAGGTCGCCATAAATCCGGCAAGGTCGCCACAAATCCGGCAAGGTCGCCATATTTCCGGCAAGTTCGCCATAAATCCGGCATGGCGGCCACAAATCAGGGAAGGTCGCCATATTTACGGCACGGTCGCCATAAATCCTGCAAGGTCGCCACAAACCCGGCAAGGTCGCCATTGTTCCGGCAACGTCTCCACAAATCCGGCAAGGTCTCCATATTTCCGGCAAGGTCGACATAAATCCGGCAAGGTCGCCACAAATCCGTCAAGGTCGCCACATTTCAGGGAAGGTCGCCGCATATCCGGCAACGTCGCCATAAATGCGGCAAGGTGGACACAAATCCGACAAGGTCGCCATAAATCCGTCAAGGTTGCCACATTTCAGGCAAGGTCGCCGCATTTCCGGCAACGTCGCCATCAATGCGGCAAGCTCGCCATAAATCCGGCAAGGTCGCCATAAATCCGGCAAGGTCGCCACAAATCCGGTAAGGTCGCCACAAATCCGGCAAAGTCGCCATAAATCCGTTAGGTCGCCATAAATCCGGCAAAGTCGCCATATTTCCGGCAAGGTCGCCATAAATCCGGCAACGTCGCCACAAATCCGGCAAGGTCGCCATATATCCGGCAAGGACGCCATAAATCCGGCAAGGTCGCCACAAATCCGGCAAGGTTGCCATATTTCAGGTAAGGTCGCCATAAATCCGGCAAGGTCGCCACAAATCCGGCAAGGTCGCCATATTTCCGGCTAGTTCGCCATAAATCCGGCATGGTGGCCACAAATCAGGGAAGGTCGCCATATTTACGGCACGGTCGCCATAAATCCTGCAAGGTCGCCACAAACCCGGCAAGGTCGCCATTGTTCCGACAACGTCTCCACAAATCCGGCAAGGTCTCCATATTTCCGGCAAGGTCGCCATAAATCCGGCAAGGTCGCCATAAATCCGGCAAGGTCGCCACAAATCCGGCAGAGTCGCCTATTTTCGGCAAGGTCGCCATAAATCCGGCACGGCCGCCACAAATCCGGCAAGGTCGCCACATTTCCGGCAAGGTCGCAACAAATCTGGCAAGGTCGCCTCAAATCCGACAAGGTCGCCATATTTCCGGCAATGTCGCCATATATCCCGCAAGGTCGCCACAAATCCGGCAAGGTCGCCATATTTCCGGCACGGTCGCCATGAATCCGGCAAGGTCGCCACAAATCCGGCAAGGTAGACATATTTCAGTCAAGGTCGCCATAAACCCGGCAAGGTCCCCACAAATCCGGCAAGGTCGCCATATTTCCGGCAAGGTCCCCACAAATCCGGCAAGGTCGCCATAATTCCGGCAAGGTCATCATAAATCCGGCACGGTCGCCACAAATCCGGCAAGGTGGCGTCAAACCCGGCAAGGTCGCCACATTTCAAACAAGGTAGCCATAAATTCGGCAAGGTCGCCACAAATCCGGCAAGGTAACAATATTTCCGGCAAGATCGCCATAAATCCGGCAAGGTAGCCACAAATCAGGGAAGGTCGCCATATTTCCGGCAAGGTCCCCATAAATCCGGCATGTTCGCCATATTTCCGGCAAGATCGCCATAAATCCGGCAAGGTCGCCATAAATCCGGCAAGGTCGCCATATTTCCGGCACGCTCGCCATAAATCAGGCAAGGTCGCCACAAATCCGGCAAGGTCGCCATAATTCCGGCAAGGTCGCCCATAAACCCCGCAAGGTCGCTACAAATCCGGCAAGGTCGCCATATTTCCGGTAAGGTGGCCATAAATCCGGCAAGGTCGCCATAAATACGGCAAGGTCGCCACAAATCCGGCAGAGTCGCCTATTTCCGGAAAGGTCGTCATAAATCCGGCACGGCCGCCACAAATCCGGCAAGGTCGCCACATTTCCGGCAAGGTCACAACAAATCTGGCAAAGTCGCCACAAATCCGACAAGGTCGCCATATTTCCGGCAAGGTCGCCATAAATCCCGCAAGGTCGCCACAAATCCGGCAAGGTCGCCATATTCCCGGCAAGGTCGCCACAAATCCGGCAAGGTCGCCATATTTCTGGCAATGTCACCAAAAATCCAGCAAGGTCGCCACAAATCCGGCAAGGTGGCGTCAAATCCGGCAAGGTCGCCACATTTCAATCAAGGTAGCCATAAATTCGGCAAGGTCGCGTCAAATCCGGCAAGGTTGCCACATTTCAGGCAAGGTCGCCGCATTTCCGGCAACGTCGCTATAAATCCGGCAAGGTGGCCACAAATCCGACATGGTCGCCATAAATCCGACAAGGTCGCCACATTTCCGGCAAGGACGCCATAAATCCGGCAAGGTCGCCACAAATCCGGCAAGGTCGCCATATTTCCGGCAAGGTCGCCATAAATCCGGCAAGGTCGCCACAAATCCGGCAAGGTCGGCATGTTTCTGGGAAGGTCGCCATAAACTCGACAAGGTCGCCACAAATCCGGCTAGTTCGCCATATTTACGGCAAGGTCGCCATATATCCGGCAAGGTCGCCAAAAATCCGGCAAAGTCGCCATATTTCCGGCAAGGTCGCCATAAATCCGGCAAGGTCGCCACAAATCCGGCAAGGTCGCCAAATATCCGGCAAGGACGCCACAAATCCGGCAAGTTCGCCACAAATCCGGCAAGGTTGCCATAATTCCGGTAAGGTCGCCATAAATCCGGCAAGGTCGCCACATATCCGGCAATGTCGCCATATTCCCGGCAAGGTCGCCACAAATCCGGAAAGGTCGCCATATTTCCGGCAATGTCACCAAAAATCAGGCAAGGGCGCCACAAATCCGGCAAGGTGGCGTCAAATCCGGCAAGGTCGCCACATTTCAATCAAGGTAGCCATAAATTCGGCAAGGTCGCGTCAAATCCGGCAAGGTGGCCACATCCCCGGCAGGGCCGCCATAAATCCGGCAAGGTCGCCACAAATCCGTCAAGGTCGCCACATTTCAGGCAAGGTCGCCGCATTCCCGGCAAGGACGCCATAAATCCGGCAAGGTCACCACAAGTCCGGCAAGGTCACCATATTTCCGGCAAGGTCGCCATAAATCCGGCAAGGTCGCCACAAATCCGGCAAGGTCGGCATATTTCTGGCAAGGTCGCCATAAACTCGACAAGGTCGCCACAAATCCGGCTAGTTCGCCATATTTACGGAAAGGTCGCCATATATCCGGCAAGGTCGACAAAAATCCGGCAAGGTCGCCATATTTCCGGCAAGGTCGCCACAAATCCGGCAAGGTCGCCATATTTCTGGCAATGTCACCAAAAATCCAGCAAGGTCGCCACAAATCCGGCAAGGTGGCGTCAAATCCGGCAAGGTCGCCACATTTCAATCAAGGTAGCCATAAATTCGGCAAGGTCGCGTCAAATCCGGCAAGGTTGCCACATTTCAGGCAAGGTCGCCGCATTTCCGGCAACGTCGCCATAAATCCGGCAAGGTGGTCACAAATCCGACAAGGTCGCCATAAATCCGGCAAGGTCGCCACATTTCCGGCAAGGACGCCATAAATCCGGCAAGGTCGCCACAAATCCGGCAAGGTCGCCATATTTCCGGCAAGGTCGCCATAAATCCGGCAAGGTCGCCACAAATCCGGCAAGGTCGGCATATTTCTGGCAAGGTCGCCAAAAACTCGACAAGGTCGCCTCAAATCCGGCTAGTTCGCCCTATTTACGGCAAGGTCGCCATATATCCGGCAAGGTCGCCAAAAATCCGGCAAAGTCGCCATATTTCCGGCAAGGTCGCCATAAATCCGGCAAGGTCGCCACAAATCCGGCAAGTTCGCCAAATATCCGGCAAGGACTCCATAAATCCGGCAAGTTCGCCACAAATCCGGCAAGGTTGCCATATTTCCGTTAAGGTCGCCATAAATCCGGCAAGGTCGCCACATATCCGGCAAGGTCGCCATATTCCCGGCAAGGTCGCCACAAATCCGGAAAGGTCGCCATATTTCCGGCAATGTCACCAAAAATCCGGCAAGGGCGCCACAAATCCGGCAAGGTGGCGTCAAATCCGGCAAGGTCGCCACATTTCAATCAAGGTAGCCATAAATTCGGCAAGGTCGCGTCAAATCTGGCAAGGTCGCCACATCCCCGGCAAGGTCGCCATAAATCCGACAAGGTCGCCACAAATCCGTCAAGGTCGCCACATTTCAGGCAAGGTCGCCGCATTCCCGGCAACGTCGCCATAAATCCGGCAAGGTGGTCACAAATCCGGAAAGGTCGCCATATATCCGGCACGGCCGCCACAAATCCGGCAAGGTCGCCACATTTCCGGCAAGGTCGCAACAAATCTGGCAAAGTCGCCACAAATCCGACAAGGTCGCCATAAATCCGGCAAGGTTGCGATATTTCCGGTAAGGTCGCCATAAATCCGGCAAGGTCGCCACAAATCCGGCAAGGTCGCCATATTTCCGGCATGGTCGTCATAAATCCGGCAAGGTGGCCACAAATCCGACAAGGTAGCCATATTTCCGGCAAGTTCGCCATAAATCCGGCATGGTGGCCAAAAATCAGGGAAGGTCGCCATATTTCCGGCAAGTTCGCCATAAATCCGGCAAGGTCTCCATATTTCCGGCGCGATCGCCATCAATCCGGCAAGGTCGCCACAAATCCGGCAAGGTCACTATATTTCCGGCACGGTCGCCATAAATCCGGCAAGGTCGCCACAAACCGGCAAGGTCGCCATTTTTCCGGCAAGGTCGCCATATATCCCGCAAGGTCGCCACAAACCCGGCAAGGTCGCCATATTACCGGCAAGGTCGCCATAAATCCGGCAAGGTCGCCATAAATCCGGCAAGGTCGCCACAAATCCGGCAGAGTCGCCTATTTCCGGCAAGGGCGCCATAAATCCGGCACGGCCGCCACAAATCCGGCAAAGTCGCCACATTTCCGGCAAGGTCGCAACAAATCTGGCAAGGGCGCCGCAAATCCGACAAGGTCGCCATATTTCCGGCAAGGTCGCCATAAATACCGCAAGGTCGCCACAAATCTGGCAAGGTCGCCATATTTCCGGGAAGCACGCATGATTCCGGCAAGGTAGCCTTATTTCCGGCAAAGTCGCCATAAATCCGGCAAGGTCGTCACAAATCCGGCAAGGTCGCCATATTTCCGGCAAGGTCGCCAGAAATCCGGCAAGGTCACCATATTTCCGGCAAGGTCGCCATAAATCCGGCATGGTGGCCACAAATCAGGGAAGGTCGCCATATTTCCGGCAAGGTCGCCATAAATCCGGCAAGTTCGCCATATTTCCGGCAAGATCGCCATAAATCCGGCAAGGCCGCCACAAATCCGGCAAGGTCGCCATATTTCCGGCGCGGTCGCCATAAATCCGGCAAGGTCGCCACAAATCCGGCATGGTCGCCATATTTCCGGCAAGGTCGCCATAAATCCCGCAAGGTCGCCACAAATCCGGCAAGGTCGCCATATTTCAGGCAAGGTCGCCATGAATCCGTCAAGGTCGCAAGTTCGCCATAAACCCGGCAAGGTCGCCATATGTCCGGCAAGGTCGCCACAAATCCGGCAGAGTCGCCTATTCCTCGCAAGTTCGCCATAAACCCGGCAAGGTCGCCATGAATCCGTCAAGGTCTCCACAAATCCGGCAAGGTAGCCATATTTTCGGCAAGGTCGCCATAAAGCCGGCAAGGTCGCCACAAATCCGGCAAGGCCGCCATATTTCCGGCAAGGTCGCCATAAATCCGCCAAGGTCGCCATATTTCCGGCAATGTCACCATAAATCCGGCAAGGTCGCCACAAATCCGGCAAGGTGGCGTCAAATCCGGCAAGGTCGCCACATTTCAATCAAGGTAGCCATAAATTCGGCAAGGTCGCGTCAAATCCGTAAAGGTGGCCACATTTCCGGGAAGGTCGCCATAGATCCGGCAAGGTCGCGACAAATCCGGCAAGGCCGCAACATTCCAGCAAGGTCGCCATAAATCCGGCATCGTCGCCACAAATGCGGCAAGGTCACCACATTTCCGGCAAGGTCGCCATGAATCCGGCAAGGTCGCCACAAATCCGGCAAGGTAGCCATATTTACGTCAAGATCGCCATAAATCCGGCAAGGTCGCCACAAATACGGCAAGGTCGCCACATCCCCGGCAAGGTCGCCATAAATCCGTCAAGGTCGCCACAAATCTGTCAACGTCGCCACATATCAGGCAAGGTCGCCGCAATTCCGGCAACGTCGCCATAAATCCGGCAAGGTGGTCACAAATCAGACCAGGTCGCCATAAATCTGGCAAGCACGCCACATTTCCTGCAAGGACGCCATAAATCCTGCAAGGTCGCCACAAATCCGGCAAGGTCGCCACATTTCCGGCAAGGACGCCATAAATCCGGCAAGGTCGGCACAAATCCGGCAAGGTCGCCACATTCCCGGCAAGGTCGCCATATTTCCTGCAAGGTCGCCATAAAACCGGCAATGTCGCCACAAATGCGGCAAGGTCGCCATATTTCCGGCAAGGTCGCCATAAATCCGGCAAGGTCGCCACAAATGCCTCAAGGTCGACATATTTCCGGCAAGGTCGCCATAAATCCGGCAAGGTCGCCATAAATCCGGCAAGGTCGCCACAAATCCGGCAAGGTCGCCACAAATTCGGCAAGGTCGCCATAAATCCGGCAAGGCCGACACAAATCCGGGAAGTTCGCCAAATTTCAGGCAAGGTCGCAATAAATCTGGCAAGGTCTCCACAAATTCGACAAGGTCGCCATATTTCCGGCAAGGTCGCCATAAATCCGGCAAGGTCGCCATAAATCCGGCAAGGTCGCCATAAATCCGGCAAGGTCGCCACAAATCCGAAAAGCTTGCCATATTTTCGTCACGGTCGCCATAAATCCGGCAAGGTCGCCATAAATCCGGCAAGGTCGCGATAAATCCGGCAAGGTCGCCACAAATCCGGCAAGGTCGCCATATTTCCGGCACGGTCGCCATAAATCCGGCAAGGTCGCCACAAATCCGGCAAGGACGCCACATCCCCGGCAATGTCGCCATAAATCCGGCAAGGTCGCCACAAATCCGTCAAGGCCGCCATATTTCAGGCAAGGTCGCCGCATTTCCGGCAACGTCGCAATAAATACGGCAAGGTGGACACAAATCCGACAAGGTCGCCATAAATCCGGCAAGGTCGCCACATCCCCGGCAAGGTCGCCATAAATCCGGCAAGGTCGCCACAAATCCGTCAAGGTCGACATATTTCAGGCAAGGTCGCCGCATTTCCGTCAACGTCGCCATAAATACGGCAAGGTGGACACAAATCCGACAAGGTCGCCATAAATCCGGCAAGGTCGCCACATCCCCGGCAAGGTCGCCATAAATCCGGCAAGGTCGCCACAAATCCGTCAAGGTCGCCATATTTCAGGCAAGGTCGCCGCATTTCCGGCAACGTCGCCATAAATCCGGCAAGGTGGACACAAATCCGACAAGGTCGCCATATTTTCGGCAAGGTCGCCATAAAGCCGGCAAGGTCGCCACAAATCCGGCAAGGCCGCCATATTTCCGGCAAGGTCGCCATAAATCCGCCAAGGTCGCCATATTTCCGGCAATGTCACCATAAATCCGGCAAGGTCGCCACAAATCCGGCAAGGTGGCGTCAAATCCGGCAAGGTCGCCACATTTCAATCAAGGTAGCCATAAATTCGGCAAGGTCGCGTCAAATCCGTAAAGGTGGCCACATTTCCGGGAAGGTCGCCATAGATCCGGCAAGGTCGCGACAAATCCGGCAAGGCCGCAACATTCCAGCAAGGTCGCCATAAATCCGGCATCGTCGCCACAAATGCGGCAAGGTCACCACATTTCCGGCAAGGTCGCCATGAATCCGGCAAGGTCGCCACAAATCCGGCAAGGTAGCCATATTTACGTCAAGATCGCCATAAATCCGGCAAGGTCGCCACAAATACGGCAAGGTCGCCACATCCCCGGCAAGGTCGCCATAAATCCGTCAAGGTCGCCACAAATCTGTCAACGTCGCCACATATCAGGCAAGGTCGCCGCAATTCCGGCAACGTCGCCATAAATCCGGCAAGGTGGTCACAAATCAGACCAGGTCGCCATAAATCTGGCAAGCACGCCACATTTCCTGCAAGGACGCCATAAATCCTGCAAGGTCGCCACAAATCCGGCAAGGTCGCCACATTTCCGGCAAGGACGCCATAAATCCGGCAAGGTCGGCACAAATCCGGCAAGGTCGCCACATTCCCGGCAAGGTCGCCATATTTCCTGCAAGGTCGCCATAAAACCGGCAATGTCGCCACAAATGCGGCAAGGTCGCCATATTTCCGGCAAGGTCGCCATAAATCCGGCAAGGTCGCCACAAATGCCTCAAGGTCGACATATTTCCGGCAAGGTCGCCATAAATCCGGCAAGGTCGCCATAAATCCGGCAAGGTCGCCACAAATCCGGCAAGGTCGCCACAAATTCGGCAAGGTCGCCATAAATCCGGCAAGGCCGACACAAATCCGGGAAGTTCGCCAAATTTCAGGCAAGGTCGCAATAAATCTGGCAAGGTCTCCACAAATTCGACAAGGTCGCCATATTTCCGGCAAGGTCGCCATAAATCCGGCAAGGTCGCCATAAATCCGGCAAGGTCGCCATAAATCCGGCAAGGTCGCCACAAATCCGAAAAGCTTGCCATATTTTCGTCACGGTCGCCATAAATCCGGCAAGGTCGCCATAAATCCGGCAAGGTCGCGATAAATCCGGCAAGGTCGCCACAAATCCGGCAAGGTCGCCATATTTCCGGCACGGTCGCCATAAATCCGGCAAGGTCGCCACAAATCCGGCAAGGACGCCACATCCCCGGCAATGTCGCCATAAATCCGGCAAGGTCGCCACAAATCCGTCAAGGCCGCCATATTTCAGGCAAGGTCGCCGCATTTCCGGCAACGTCGCAATAAATACGGCAAGGTGGACACAAATCCGACAAGGTCGCCATAAATCCGGCAAGGTCGCCACATCCCCGGCAAGGTCGCCATAAATCCGGCAAGGTCGCCACAAATCCGTCAAGGTCGACATATTTCAGGCAAGGTCGCCGCATTTCCGTCAACGTCGCCATAAATACGGCAAGGTGGACACAAATCCGACAAGGTCGCCATAAATCCGGCAAGGTCGCCACATCCCCGGCAAGGTCGCCATAAATCCGGCAAGGTCGCCACAAATCCGTCAAGGTCGCCATATTTCAGGCAAGGTCGCCGCATTTCCGGCAACGTCGCCATAAATCCGGCAAGGTGGACACAAATCCGACAAGGTCGCCATTAATCCGGCAAGGTAGCCACATTTCCGGCAAGGACGCCATAAATCCGGCAAGGTCGCCACAAATCCGGCAAGGTCGCCACATTTCCGGCAAGGACGCCATATATCCGGCAATGTCGGCACAAATCCGGCAAGGTCGCCACATTCCCGGCAAGGTCGCCATTAATCCGCAAGGTCGCCATAAATCGGGCAAAGTCGCCATATTTCAGGCAAGGTCGCCATAAATCCGGCAAGGTCGCCACAAATTCGGCAAGGTCGCCATATATCCGGCAAGGACGCCATATATCCGGCAAGGTCGCCACAAATCCGGCAAGATTGCCATATTTCCGGCAAGGTCGCCATAAATCCGGCAAGGTCTCTACAAATCCTGCATGGTCGCCATATTTCCGACATGGTCGTCATAAATCCGGCAAGGTGGCCACAAATCCGACAAGGTAGCCACATTTCCGGCAAGGACGCCATAAATCCGGCAAGGTCGCCACAAATCCGGCAAGGTCTCCACATTTCCGGCAAGGACGCCATAAATCCGGCAATGTCGGCACAAATCCGGCAAGGTCGCCACATTCCCGGCAAGGTCGCCATTAATCCGCAAGGTCGCCATAAATCGGGCAAAGTCGCCATATTTCAGGCAAGGTCGCCATAAATCCGGCAAGGTCGCCACAAATTCGGCAAGGTAGCCATATATCCGGCAAGGACGCCATATATCCGGCAAGGTCGCCACAAATCCGGCAAGATTGCCATATTCCCGGCAAGGTCGCCATAAATCCGGCAAGGTCTCTCCAAATCCGGCATGGACGCCATATTTCCGACATGGTCGTCATAAATCCGGCAAGGTGGCCACAAATCCGACAAGGTAGCCATATTTCCGGCAAGTTCGCCATAAATCCGGCATGGTGGCCACAAATCAGGGAAGGTCGCCATAAATCCGACAAGGTAGCCACATTTCCGGCAAGGACGCCATAAATCCGGCAAGGTCGCCACAAATCCGGCAAGGTCGCCACATTTCCGGCAAGGACGCCATAAATCCGGCAATGTCGGCACAAATCCGGCAAGGTCGCCACATTCCCGGCAAGGTCGCCATTAATCCGCAAGGTCGCCATAAATCGGGCAAAGTCGCCATATTTCAGGCAAGGTCGCCATAAATCCGGCAAGGTCGCCACAAATTCGGCAAGGTCGCCATATATCCGGCAAGGACGCCATATATCCGGCAAGGTCGCCACAAATCCGGCAAGATTGCCATATTTCCGGCAAGGTCGCCATAAATCCGGCAAGGTCTCTACAAATCCGGCATGGTCGCCATATTTCCGACATGGTCGTCATAAATCCGGCAAGGTGGCCACAAATCCGACAAGGTAGCCATATTTCCGGCAAGTTCGCCATAAATCCGGCATGGTAGCCACAAATCAGGGAAGGTCGCCATAAATCCGGCAAGTTCGCCACATTTCCGGCAAGGACGCCATAAATCCGGCAAGGTCGGCACAAATCCGGCAAGGTCGCCACATTCCCGGCAAGGTCGCCATATTTCCTGCAAGGTCGCCATAAATCCGGCAATGTCGCCACAAATGCGGCAAGGTCGCCATATTTCTGGCAAACTCGCCATAAATCCGGCAATGTCGCCACAAATCCGGCAAGGTCGCCACGAATCCGGCAATGTCGCCATAAATCCACAAGGTCGCCATAAATCCGGCAAAGTCGCCATATTTCAGGCAAGGTCGCCATCAATCCGGCAAGGTCGCCACAAATTCGGAAAGGTCGCTTATATCCGGCAAGGACACCATATATCCGGCAATCTCGCCACAAATCCGGCAAGGTTGCCATATTTCCGGCAAGGTCGCCATAAATCCGGCAAGGTCTCCACAAATCCGGCAAGGTCGCCATATTTCCGACATGGTCGTCATAAATCCGGCAAGGTAGCCACAAATTCGACAAGGTAGCCATATTTCCGGCAAGTTCGCCATAAATCCGGCATGGTGGCCACAAATCAGGGAAGGTCGCCATAAATCCGGCAAGGTCGCCAAATTTCCGGCAAGGACGCCATAAATCCGGCAAGGTCGCCACAAATCCGGCAAGGTCGCCATATTTACGGCAAGGTCGCACTAAATCCCGCAAGGTCGCCACAAATCCGGCAAGGTCGCCTTATTTCCGGCAAGGTCGCCATAAATCCGGCAAGGTCGCCACAAATCCGGCAAGGTCGCCACATTTGCGGCAACGTGGCCACAAATCCGGCAAGGTCGCCACAAATACGGCAAGTTCGCCACATCCCCGGCAAGGTCGCCATAAATCCGGCAAGGTCGCCACAAATCCGTCAAGGTCGCCACATTTCAGGGAAGGTCGCCGCATTTCCGGCAACGTCGCCATAAATGCGGCAAGGTGGACACAAATCCGACAAGGTCGCCATAAATCCGTCAAGGTCGCCCCATTTCAGGCAAGCTCGCCGCATTTCCGGCAACGTCGCCATAAATGCGGCAAGCTCGCCATAAATCCGGCAAGGTCGCCATAAATCCGGCAAGATCGCAACAAATCCGGCAAGGTCGCCACAAATGCGGCAAGGTCGCCATATTTCTGGCAAACTCGCCATAAATCCGGCAATGTCGCCACAAATCCGGCAAGGTCGCCACGAATCCGGCAATGTCGCCATAAATCCACAAGGTCGCCATAAATCCGGCAAAGTCGCCATATTTCAGGCAATGTCGCCATCAATCCGGCAAGGTCGCCACAAATTCGGAAAGGTCGCTTATATCCGGCAAGGACACCATATATCCGGCAATCTCGCCACAAATCCGGCAAGGTTGCCATATTTCCGGCAAGGTCGCCATAAATCCGGCAAGGTCTCCACAAATCCGGCAAGGTCGCCATATTTCCGACATGGTCGTCATAAATCCGGCAAGGTAGCCACAAATTCGACAAGGTAGCCATATTTCCGGCAAGTTCGCCATAAATCCGGCATGGTGGCCACAAATCAGGGAAGGTCGCCATAAATCCGGCAAGGTCGCCAAATTTCCGGCAAGGACGCCATAAATCCGGCAAGGTCGCCACAAATCCGGCAAGGTCGCCATATTTACGGCAAGGTCGCACTAAATCCCGCAAGGTCGCCACAAATCCGGCAAGGTCGCCTTATTTCCGGCAAGGTCGCCATAAATCCGGCAAGGTGGCCACAAATCCGGCAAGGTCGCCACATTTGCGGCAACGTGGCCACAAATCCGGCAAGGTCGCCACAAATACGGCAAGTTCGCCACATCCCCGGCAAGGTCGCCATAAATCCGGCAAGGTCGCCACAAATCCGTCAAGGTCGCCACATTTCAGGGAAGGTCGCCGCATTTCCGGCAACGTCGCCATAAATGCGGCAAGGTGGACACAAATCCGACAAGGTCGCCATAAATCCGTCAAGGTCGCCCCATTTCAGGCAAGCTCGCCGCATTTCCGGCAACGTCGCCATAAATGCGGCAAGCTCGCCATAAATCCGGCAAGGTCGCCATAAATCCGGCAAGATCGCAACAAATCCGGCAAGGTCGCCACAAATCCGGCAAAGTCGCCATAAATCCGTTAGGTCGCCATAAATCCGGCAAAGTCGCCATATTTCAGGCAAGGTCGCCATAAATCCGGCAAGGTCGCCACAATTTCGGCAATGTCGCCATATATCCGGCAAGGACACCATATATCCGGTATGGTCGCCACAAATCCGGCAAGGTTGCCATATTTCCGGCAAGGTCGCCATAAATCCGGCAAGGTATCCACAAATCCGGCATGGTCGCCATATTTCCGACATGGTCGTCATAAATCCGGCAAGGTGGCCACAAATCCGACAAGGTAGCCATATTTCCGGCAAGTTCGCCATAAATCCGGCATGGTGGCCACAAATCAGGGAAGGTCGCCATAAATCCGACAAGGTAGCCACATTTCCGGCAAGGACGCCATAAATCCGGCAAGGTCGCCACAAATCCGGCAAGGTCGCCACATTTCCGGCAAGGACGCCATAAATCCGGCAATGTCGGCACAAATCCGGCAAGGTCGCCACATTCCCGGCAAGGTCGCCATTAATCCGCAAGGTCGCCATAAATCGGGCAAAGTCGCCATATTTCAGGCAAGGTCGCCATAAATCCGGCAAGGTCGCCACAAATTCGGCAAGGTCGCCATATATCCGGCAAGGATGCCATATATCCTGCAAGGTCGCCACAAATCCGGCAAGATTGCCATATTTCCGGCAAGGTCGCCATAAATCCGGCAAGGTCTCTACAAATCCGGCATGGTCGCCATATTTCCGACATGGTCGTCATAAATCCGGCAAGGTGGCCACAAATCCGACAAGGTAGCCATATTTCCGGCAAGTTCGCCATAAATCCGGCATGGTGGCCACAAATCAGGGAAGGTCGCCATAAATCCGGCAAGTTCGCCACATTTCCGGCAAGGACGCCATAAATCCGGCAAGGTCGGCACAAATCCGGCAAGGTCGCCACATTCCCGGCAAGGTCGCCATATTTCCTGCAAGGTCGCCATAAATCCGGCAATGTCGCCACAAATGCGGCAAGGTCGCCATATTTCCGGCAAACTCGCCATAAATCCGGCAATGTCGCCACAAATCCGGCAAGGTCGCCACGAATCCGGCAATGTCGCCATAAATCCACAAGGTCGCCATAAATCCGGCAAAGTCGCCATATTTCAGGCAAGGTCGCCATCAATCCGGCAAGGTCGCCACAAATTCGGAAAGGTCGCTTATATCCGGCAAGGACACCATATATCCGGCAATCTCGCCACAAATCCGGCAAGGTTGCCATATTTCCGGCAAGGTCGCCATAAATCCGGCAAGGTCTCCACAAATCCGGCAAGGTCGCCATATTTCCGACATGGTCGTCATAAATCCGGCAAGGTAGCCACAAATTCGACAAGGTAGCCATATTTCCGGCAAGTTCGCCATAAATCCGGCATGGTGGCCACAAATCAGGGAAGGTCGCCATAAATCCGGCAAGGTCGCCAAATTTCCGGCAAGGACGCCATAAATCCGGCAAGGTCGCCACAAATCCGGCAAGGTCGCCATATTTACGGCAAGGTCGCATTAAATCCCGCAAGGTCGCCAAAAATCCGGCAAGGTCGCCATATTTCCGGCAAGGTCGCCATAAATCCGGCAAGGTCGCCACAAATCCGGCAAGGTCGCCACATTTGCGGCAACGTGGCCATAAATCCGGCAAGGTCGCCACAAATACGGCAAGTTCGCCACATCCCCGGCAAGGTCGCGATAAATCCGGCAAGGTCGCCACAAATCCGTCAAGGTCGCCACATTTCAGGGAAGGTCGCCGCATTTCCGGCAACGTCGCCATTAATGCGGCAAGGTGGACACAAATCCGACAAGGTCGCCATAAATCCGTCAAGGTCGCCCCATTTCAGGCAAGGTCGCCGCATTTCCGGCAACGTCGCCATAAATGCGGCAAGCTCGCCATAAATCCGGCAAGGTCGCCATAAATCCGGCAAGGTCGCAACAAATCCGGCAAGGTCGCCACAAATCCGGCAAAGTCGCCATAAATCCGTTAGGTCGCCATAAATCCGGCAAAGTCGCCATATTTCAGGCAAGGTCGCCATAAATCCGGCAAGGTCGCCACAAATTCGGCAAGGTCGCCATATATCCGGCAAGGACACCATATATCCGGTATGGTCGCCACAAATCCGGCAAGGTTGCCATATTACCGGCAAGGTCGCCATAAATCCGGCAAGGTATCCACAAATCCGGCATGGTCGCCATATTTCCGACATGGTCGTCATAAATCCGGCAAAGTGGCCAGAAATCCGACAAGGTAGCCATATTTCCAGCAAGTTCGCCATAAATCCGGCAAGGTGGCCTCAAATCAGGGAAGGTCGCCATAAATCCGGCAAGGACGCCACATTTCCGGCAAGGACGCCATAAATCCGGCAAGGTCGGCACAAATCCGGCAAGGTCGCCACATTCCCGGCAAAGTCGCCATATTTCCTGCAAGGTCACCATAAATCCGGCAATGTCGCCACAAATCCGGCAAGGTCGCCATATTTACGGCAAGGTCGCATTAAATCCCGCAAGGTCGCCACAAATCCGGCAAGGTCGCCATATTTCCGGCAAGGTCGCCATAAATCCGGCAAGGTCGCCACAAATCCGGCAAGGTCGCCACATTTGCGGCAACGTGGCTATAAATCCGGCAAGGTCGCCACAAATACGGCAAGTTCGCCACATCCCCGGCAAGGTCGCCATAAATCCGGCAAGGTCGCCACAAATCCGTCAAGGTCGCCACATTTCAGGGAAGGTCGCCGCATTTCTGGCAACGTCGCCATAAATGCGGCAAGGTGGAAACAAATCCGACAAGGTCGCCATAAATCCGTCAAGGTCGCCCCATTTCAGGCAAGGTCGCCGCATTTCCGGCAACGTCGCCATAAATGCGGCAAGCTCGCCATAAATCCGGCAAGGTCGCCATAAATCCGGCAAGGTCGCCACAAATCCGGCAAGGTCGCCACGAATCCGGCAAGGTCGCCATAAATCCACAAGGTCGCCATAAATCCGGCAAAGTCGCCATATTTCAGGCAAGGTCGCCATCAATCCGGCAAGGTCGCCACAAATTCGGAAAGGTCGCTTATATCCGGCAAGGACACCATATATCCGGCAATCTCGCCACAAATCCGGCAAGGTTGCCATATTTCCGGCAAGGTCGCCATAAATCCGGCAAGGTCTCCACAAATCCGGCAAGGTCGCCATATTTCCGACATGGTCATCATAAATCCGGCAAGGTAGCCACAAATCCGACAAGGTAGCCATATTTCCGGCAAGTTCGCCATAAATCCGGCATGGTGGCCACAAATCAGGGAAGGTCGCCATAAATCCGGCAAGGTCGCCACATTTCCGGCAAGGACGCCATAAATCCGGCAAGGTCGGCACAAATCCGGCAAGGTCGCCACATTCCCGGCAAAGTCGCCATATTTCCTGCAAGGTCACCATAAATCCGGCAATGTCGCCACAAATCCGGCAAGGTCGCCATATTTACGGCAAGGTCGCATTAAATCCCGCAAGGTCGCCACAAATCCGGCAAGGTCGCCATATTTCCGGCAAGGTCGCCATAAATCCGGCAAGGCCGCCACAAATCCGGCAAGGTCGCCACATTTGCGGCAACGTGGCCATAAATCCGGCAAGGTCGCCACAAATACGGCAAGTTCGCCACATCCCCGGCAAGGTCGCCATAAATCCGGCAAGGTCGCCACAAATCCGTCAAGGTCGCCACATTTCAGGGAAGGTCGCCGCATTTCCGGCAACGTCGCCATAAATGCGGCAAGGTGGACACAAATCCGACAAGGTCGCCATAAATCCGTCAAGGTCGCCCCATTTCAGGCAAGGTCGCCGCATTTCCGGCAACGTCGCCATAAATGCGGCAAGCTCGCCATAAATCCGGCAAGGTCGCCATAAATCCGGCAAGGTCGCCACAAATCCGGCAAGGTCGCCACAAATCCGGCAAAGTCGCCATAAATCCGTTAGGTCGCCATAAATCCGGCAAAGTCGCCATATTTCAGGCAAGGTCGCCATAAATCCGGCAAGGTCGCCACAAATTCGGCAAGGTCGCCATATATCCGGCAAGGACACCATATATCCGGCATGGTCGCCACAAATCCGGCAAGGTTGCCATATTTCCGGCAAGGTCGCCATAAATCCGGCAAGGTATCCACAAATCCGGCATGGTCGCCATATTTCCGAGATGGTCGTCATAAATCCGGCAAGGTGGCCACAAATCCGACAAGGTAGCCATATTTCCAGCAAGTTCGCCATAAATCCGGCAAGGTGGCCACAAATCAGGGAAGGTCGCCATAAATCCGGCAAGGTCGCCACATTTCCGGCAAGGACGCCATAAATCCGGCAAGGTCGGCACAAATCCGGCAAGGTCGCCACATTCCCGGCAAAGTCGCCATATTTCCTGCAAGGTCACCATAAATCCGGCAATGTCGCCACATATCCGGCAAGGTCGCAATATTTACGGCAAGGTCGCATTAAATCCCGCAAGGTCGCCACAAACCCGGCAAGGTCGCCACATTTGCGGCAACGTGGCCATAAATCCGGCAAGGTCGCGACAAATGCGGCAAGTTCGCCACATCCCCGGCAAGGTCGCCATAAATCCGGCAAGGTCGCCACAAATCCGTCAAGGTCGCCACATTTCAGGGAAGGTCGCCGCATTTCCGGCAACGTCGCCATAAATGCGGCAAGGTGGACACAAATCCGACAAGGTCGCCATAAATCCGTCAAGGTCGCCCCATTTCAGGCAAGGTCGCCGCATTTCCGGCAACGTCGCCATAAATGCGGCAAGCTCGCCATAAATCCGGCAAGGTCGCCATAATCCGGCAAGGTCGCCACAAATCCGGCAAGGTCGCCACAAATCAGGCAAAGTCGCCATAAATCCGTTAGGTCGCCATAAATCCGGCAAAGTCGCCATATTTCAGGCAAGGTCGCCATAAATCCGGCAAGGTCGCCACAAATCAGGGAAGGTCGCCATAAATCCGGCAAGGTCGCCACATTTCCGGCAAGGACGCCATAAATCCGGCAAGGTCGGCACAAATCCGGCAAGGTCGCCACATTCCCGGCAAGGTCGCCATATTTCCTGCAAGGTCGCCATAAATCCGGCAATGTCGCCACAAATGCGGCAAGGTCGCCATATTTCCGGCAAGCTCGCCCTAAATCCGGCAAGGTCGCCATAAATCCGGCAAGGTCGCCACAAATCCGGCAAGGTCGCCACAAATCCGGCAAAGTCGCAAGGTCGCCATAAATCCGGCAAAGTCGCCATATTTCTGGCAAGGTCGCCATAAACTCGAAAAGGTCGCCACAAATCCGGCTAGTTCGCCATATTTACGGCAAGGTCGCCATAAACTCGAAAAGGTCGCCACAAATCCGGCTAGTTCGCCATATTTACGGCAAGGTCGCCATATATCCGGCAAGGTCGCCAAAAATCCGGCAAAGTCGCCATATTTCCGGCAAGGTCGCCATAAATCCGGCAAGGTCGCCACAAATCCGGCAAGGTCGCCAAATATCCGGCAAGGACGCCATAAATCCGGCAAGGTCGCCACAAATCCGGCAAGGTTGCCATATTTCCGGTAAGGTCGCCATAAATCCGGCAAGGTCGCCACAAATCCGGCAAGGTCGCCATATTTCGGGTATGGCCGTCATAAAACTGGCAAGGTGGCCACAAATCCGACAAGGTAGCCATATTTCCGGCAGGTTCGCCATAAATCCGGCATGGTGGCCGCTAATCAGGGTAGGTCGCTATATTTCCGGCACGATCGCCATAAATCCGGCAAGGTCGCCACAAATCCGGCAAGGTCGCCACAAATCCGGCAGAGTCGCCTATTTCCGGCAAGGTCGCCATAAATCCGGCACGGCCGCCACAAATCCGGCAAGATCGCTACATTTTACGGCAAGGTCGCAACAAATCTGGCAAGGGCGCCGCAAATCCGACAAGGTCGCCATATTTCCGGCAAGGTCGCCATAAATCCCGCAAGGTCGCCGCAAATCTGGCAAGGTCGCCATATTTCCGGGAAGGTCGCATGAATCCGGCAAGGTCGCCACAAATCCGGCAAGGTAGCCATATTTGCGGCAAGGTCGCCATAAATCCGGCAAGGTCGCCACAAATCCGGCAAGGTCGCCATATTTCCGGCAAGGTCGCCACAAATCCGGCAAGGTCGCCATATTTCCGGCAAGGCCGCCATAAATCCGGCATGGTGGCCACAAATCAGGGAAGGTCGCCATATTTCCGGCTAGGTCGCCATAAATCCGGCAAGTTCGCCATATTTCCGGCAAGATCGCCATAAATCCGGCAAGGGCGCCATAAATCCGGCAAGGTCGCCACAAATCCGGCAGAGTCGTCTATTTTCGGCAAGGTCGCCATAAATCCGACACGGCCGCCACAAATCCGGCAAGGTCGCCACAAATCTGGCAAGGTCGCTATATTTCCCGGAAGGTCGCATGAATCCGGCAAGGTCGCCACAAATCCGGCAATGTAGTCATATTTCCGGCAAAGGCGCCATAAATCCGGCAAGGTCGCCACAAATCCGGCAAGGTCGCCATATTTCCGGCAAGGTCGCCATGAATCCGGCAAGGTCGCCACAAATCCGGCAAGGTAGCCATATTTCAGTCAAGGTCGCCATAAATCCGGCAAGGTCCCCACAAATCCGGCAAGGTCGCCATATTTCCGGCAAGGTCGCCAGAAATCCGGCAAGGGCGCCATATTTCCGGCAAGGTCACCATAAATCAGGCAAGGTCGCCACAAATCCGGCAAGGTGGCGTCAAATCCGGCAAGGGCGCCACATTTCAAACAAGGTAGACATAATTTCGGCAAGGTCGCGTCAAATCCGGCAAGGTCGCCACATTCCGGCAAGGTCGCCATAAATCCGGCATCGTCGCCACAAATCCGGCAAGGTCACCACATTTCCGGCAAGGTCGCCATGAATCCGGCATGGTCGCCACAAATCCGGCAAGGTAGCCATATTTCCGGCAAGATCGCCATAAATCCGGCAAGGTCGCCTCAAATCCGGCAAGGTCGCCATATTTCCGGCACGGTCGCCATAAATCCGGCAATATCGCCACAAATCCGGCAAGGTCGCCATAATTCCGGCAACGTCGCCATAAATCCCGCAAGGTCGCCACAAATCCGAAAGGTCGCCATATTTCCAGGAAGGTGGCCATAAATCAGGCAAGGTCGCCATAAATCCGGCAAGGTCGCCACAAATCCGGCTGTCGCCTATTTCTGGAAAGGTCGCCATAAATCCGGCACGGCCGCCACAAATCCGGCAAGGTCGCCACATTTCCGGCAAGGTCGCAACAAATCTGGCAAAGTCGCCACAAATCCGACAAGGTCTCCAAAAATCCGCCAAGGTTGCGATATTTCCGGAAAGGTCGCCATAAATCCGGCAAGGTCGCCACAAATCCGGCAAGGTCTCCATATTTCCGGCACGATCGCCATCAATACGGCAAGGTCGCCACAAATCCGGCAAGGTCACTATATTCCGGCACGGTCGCCATAAATCCGGCAAGGTCGCCACAAACCCGGCAAGGTCGCCATTTTTCCGGCAAGGTCGCCATATATCCCGCAAGGTCGCCACAAACCCGTCAAGGTGCCCATATTACCGGCAATGTCGCCATAAATCCGGCAAGGTCGCCATAAATCCGGCAGAGTCGCCTATTTCCGGCAAGGGCGCCATAAATCCGGCACGGCCGCCACAAATCCGGCAAAATCGCCACATTTCCGGCAAGGTCGCAACAAATCTGGCAAGGGCGCCGCAAATCCGACAAGGTCGCCATATTTCCGGCAAGGTCGCCATAAATACCGCAAGGTCGCCACAAATCTGGCAAATTCGCCATATTTCCGGGAAGCTCGCATGAATCCGGCAAGGTAGCCATATTTCCGGCAAGGTCGCCATAAATCCGGCAAGGTCGTCACAAATCCGGCAAGGTCGCCATATTTCCGGCAAGGTCGCCAGAAATCCGGTAAGGTCGCCATATTTCCGGCAAGGTCGCCATAAATCCGTCATCGTGGCCACAAATCAGGGAAGGTCGCCATATTTCCGGCAAGGTCGCCATAAATCCGGCAGAGTCGCCTATTCCCGGCAAGGTCGCCATAAATCCGGCACGGCCGCCACAAACCCGGCAAGGTCGCCACATTTCCGGCAAGGTCGCAATAAGTCTGGCAAAGTCGCCACAAATCCGACAAGGTCGCCATATTTCCGGCAAGGTCGCCATAAATCCCGCAAGGTCGCCACAAATCCGGCAAGGTCGCCATATTTCCGGCAAGGTCGCCATGAATCCGGCAAGGTCTCCACAAATCCGGCAAGGTAGCCATATTTCCGGCAAGGTCGCCATAAAGCCGGCAAGGTCGCCACAAATCCGGAAAGGCCGCCATATTTCCGGCAAGGTCGCCATAAATCCGCCAAGGTCGCCATATTTCCGGCAATGTCACCATAAATCCGGCAAGGTCGCCACAAATCTGGCAAGGTGGCGTCAAATCCGGCAAGGTCGCCACATTTCAATCAAGGTAGCCATAAATTCGGCAAGGTCGCGTCAAATCCGGGAAGGTGGCCACATTTCCGGGAAGGTCGCCATAGATCCGGCAAGGTCGCGACAAATCCGGCAAGGCCGCAACATTCCGGCAAGGTCGCCATAAATCCGGCATCGTCGCCACAAATGCGGCAAGGTCACCACATTTCCGGCAAGGTCGCCATGAATCCGGCAAGGTCGCCACAAATCCGGCAAGGTAGCCATATTTACGTCAAGATCGCCATAAATCCGGCAAGGTCGCCACAAATCCGGCAAGGTCGCCACATTTGCGGCAACGTCGCCATAAATCCGGCAAGGTCGCCACAAATACGGCAAGGTCGCCACATCCCCGGCAAGGTCGCCATAAATCCGTCAAGGTCGCCACAAATCTGTCAAGGTCGCCACATATCAGGCAAGGTCGCCGCAATTCCGGCAACGTCGCCATAAATACGGCAAGGTGGTCACAAATCAGACAAGGTCGCCATAAATCCGGCAAGGTCGCCACATTTCCGGCAATGTCGCCATAAATCCGGCAAGGTCGCCATAAATCCGGCAGAGTCGCCTATTTCCGGCAAGGGCGCCATAAATCCGGCACGGCCGCCACAAATCCGGCAAAATCGCCACATTTCCGGCAAGGTCGCAACAAATCTGGCAAGGGCGCCGCAAATCCGACAAGGTCGCCATATTTCCGGCAAGGTCGCCATAAATACCGCAAGGTCGCCACAAATCTGGCAAATTCGCCATATTTCCGGGAAGCTCGCATGAATCCGGCAAGGTAGCCATATTTCCGGCAAGGTCGCCATAAATCCGGCAAGGTCGTCACAAATCCGGCAAGGTCGCCATATTTCCGGCAAGGTCGCCAGAAATCCGGTAAGGTCGCCATATTTCCGGCAAGGTCGCCATAAATCCGTCATCGTGGCCACAAATCAGGGAAGGTCGCCATATTTCCGGCAAGGTCGCCATAAATCCGGCAGAGTCGCCTATTCCCGGCAAGGTCGCCATAAATCCGGCACGGCCGCCACAAACCCGGCAAGGTCGCCACATTTCCGGCAAGGTCGCAATAAGTCTGGCAAAGTCGCCACAAATCCGACAAGGTCGCCATATTTCCGGCAAGGTCGCCATAAATCCCGCAAGGTCGCCACAAATCCGGCAAGGTCGCCATATTTCCGGCAAGGTCGCCATGAATCCGGCAAGGTCTCCACAAATCCGGCAAGGTAGCCATATTTCCGGCAAGGTCGCCATAAAGCCGGCAAGGTCGCCACAAATCCGGAAAGGCCGCCATATTTCCGGCAAGGTCGCCATAAATCCGCCAAGGTCGCCATATTTCCGGCAATGTCACCATAAATCCGGCAAGGTCGCCACAAATCTGGCAAGGTGGCGTCAAATCCGGCAAGGTCGCCACATTTCAATCAAGGTAGCCATAAATTCGGCAAGGTCGCGTCAAATCCGGGAAGGTGGCCACATTTCCGGGAAGGTCGCCATAGATCCGGCAAGGTCGCGACAAATCCGGCAAGGCCGCAACATTCCGGCAAGGTCGCCATAAATCCGGCATCGTCGCCACAAATGCGGCAAGGTCACCACATTTCCGGCAAGGTCGCCATGAATCCGGCAAGGTCGCCACAAATCCGGCAAGGTAGCCATATTTACGTCAAGATCGCCATAAATCCGGCAAGGTCGCCACAAATCCGGCAAGGTCGCCACATTTGCGGCAACGTCGCCATAAATCCGGCAAGGTCGCCACAAATACGGCAAGGTCGCCACATCCCCGGCAAGGTCGCCATAAATCCGTCAAGGTCGCCACAAATCTGTCAAGGTCGCCACATATCAGGCAAGGTCGCCGCAATTCCGGCAACGTCGCCATAAATACGGCAAGGTGGTCACAAATCAGACAAGGTCGCCATAAATCCGGCAAGGTCGCCACATTTCCGGCAAGGACGCCATAAATCCTGCAAGGTCGCCACAAATCCGGCAAGGTCGCCACATTTCCGGCAAGGACGCCATAAATCCGGCAACGTCGGCACAAATCCGGCAAGGTCGCCACATTCCCGGCAAGGTCGCCATATTTCCTGCAAGGTCGCCATAAAACCGGCAATATCGCCACAAATGCGGCAAGGTCGCCATATTTCCGGCAAGGTCGCCATAAATCCGGCAAGGTCGCTACAAATGCGTCAAGGTCGACATATTTCCGGCAAG
>JAXLNO010003380.1:0-32500 GCA_038087875.1 Malacoraja senta
CGACGAAGAAGACGACGACAAAGACGACGACGACGAAGAAGACGACGACGAAGAAGACGACGACGAAGACGACGACGACGAAGACGAGGACGACGAAGAAGACGACGACGAAGCCGACGACGACGAAGACGACGACGACGAAGAAGACGACGACGAAGACGACGATGACGAAGAAGACGACAACGAAGAAGACGACGACGAAGACGACGACGACGAAGAAGACGACGACGAAGAAGACGACGACGAAAACGACGACGACGAAGAATACGAGGACGAAGAAGACGACGACGAAGACGACGACGACGAAGAAGATGACGACGAAGAAGATGACGACGAAGACGACGACGACGAAGAAGACGACGACGAAGAAGACGACGACGAAGACGACGACGATGAAGAAGACGACGAAGAAGAAGAAGACGACGAAGCCGAAGACGACGAAGAAGACGACGAAGAAGAAGAAGAAGAAGACGAAGACAAAGACGACGAAGAAGACGACGACGAAGAAGACGACGACGAAGACGACGACGACGAAGACGACGACGACGAAGAAGACGACGACGAAGACGACGACGACGAAGAAGACGAAGACGAAGAAGACAACGATGAAGACGACGACGACGAAGAAGACGACGATGAAGAAGACGACGACGAAGACGACGACGTCGAAGAAGATGACGACGAAGACGACGACGACGAAGACGACGACGACGAAGAAGACGACGACGAAGAAGACGACGACGAAGACGACGACGACGAAGAAGACGACGACGAAGAACACGACGACGAAGACGACGACGACGAAGAAGACGACGACGAAGAAGACGACGACAAGATGACGACGACGAAGACGACGACGAGGAAGAAGACGACGACGAAGACGACGACGACGAAGACGAGGACGACGAAGAAGACGACGACAAAGCCGACGACGACGAAGACGACGACGACGAAGAAGACGACGACGAAGACGACGACGACGAAGACGACGACGACGAAGAAGACGACGACGAAGACGACGACGACGAAGACGACGACGACGAAGACGACGACGACGAAGACGACGACGACGAAGACGACGACGACGAAGACGACGACGACGAAGACGACGACGACGAAGACGACGCCGACGAAGACGACGACGACGAAGACGACGACGATGAAGAAGACGACGACGAAGACGACGACGACGAAGACGACGACGACGAAGAAGACGACGAAGATGACGACGACGAAGACAACGACGACGAAGACGACGACGATGAAGACGACGACGACGAAGACGATGACGACGAAGAAGACGACGACGAAGACGACGACGACGAAGACGACGACGACGAAGAAGACGACGACGAAGAAGATGACGACGAAGACGACGACGACGAAGAAGACGACGACGAAGAAGACGACGACAAAGACGACGACGACGAAGAAGACGACGATGAAAAAGACGACGACGAAGACGACGACGACGAAGAAGACGATGACGAAAACGACGAGGACGAAGAAGACGAGGACGAAGAAGACGACGACGAAGACGGCGATGATGAAGAAGACGACGACGAAGAAGACGACGACGAAGACGACGACGACGAAGAAGACGACGACGAAGAAGACGATGACGAAGACGACGACGACGAAAAAGACGACGAAGAAGAAGAAGACGACGAAGACGAAGACGACGAAGAAGACGACGAAGAAGAAGAAGACGACGAAGACAAAGACGACGAAGAAGACGACGAGGAAGAATAAGACGACGAAGACGAAGAAGACGAAGAAGACGACGAAGAAGAAGAAGACGACGAAGACGAAGACGACGAAGAAGACGACGAAGAAGAAGAAGACGACGAAGACGAAGACGACGAAGAAGACGACGAAGAAGAAGAAGACGATGAAGACGAAGACGACGAAGAAGACGACGAAGAAGAAGAAGACGACGAAGACGAAGATGACGAAGTAGACGACGAAGAAGTAGAAGACGATGAAGACGACGACGAAGACCACGACGACGAAGAAGACGACGACGAAGAAGACGACGACGAAGACGACGACGACGAAGACGAGGACGACGAAGAAGACGACGACGAAGCCGACGACGACGAAGACAACGACGACGAAGAAGACGATGACGAAGACGACGATGACGAAGAAGACGACAACGAAGAAGACGACGATGAAGACGACGACGACGAAGACGAGGACGACGAAGAAGACGACGACGAAGCCGACGACGACGAAGACAACGACGACGAAGAAGACGATGACGAAGACGACGATGACGAAGAAGACGACAACGAAGAAGACGACGACGAAGACGACGACGACGAAGAAGACGACGATGAAGAAGATGACGACGAAAACGACGACGATGAAGAAGACGAGGACGAAGAAGACGACGACGAAGACGACGACGACGAAGAAGACGACGACGAAGAAGACGACGACGAAGACGACGACGACGAAGAAGACGACGACGAAGAAGAAGACGACGAAGACGAAGACGACGAAGAAGACGACGAAGAAGAAGAAGAAGAAGACGAAGACGAAGACGACGAAGAAGACGACGACGAAGAAGACGACGACGAAGACGACGACGACGAAGACGACGACGACGAAGAAGACGACGACGAAGACGACGACGATGAAGACGACGACGACGAAGACGACGACGACGAAGACGACGACGACGAAGACGACGACGACGAAGACGACGACGACGAAGACGACGACGACGAAGACGACGACGACGAAGACGACGACGACGAAGACGACGCCGACGAAGACGACGACGACGAAGACGACGACGACGAAGAAGACGACGACGAAGACGACGACGACGAAGACGACGACGACGAAGAAGACGACGACGAAGACGACGACGACGAAGACGAC
Organism: Malacoraja senta; assembly: GCA_038087875.1. NCBI lineage: Eukaryota > Metazoa > Chordata > Chondrichthyes > Rajiformes > Rajidae > Malacoraja > Malacoraja senta. Next base: position 2,893 of record JAXLNO010003380.1, read on the forward strand.
GACGACGAAGACGACGACGATGAAGACGACGACGACGAAAACGACGACGAAGAAGACGAGGACGAAGAAGACGATGACGAAGACGACGATGACGAAGAAGACGACGATGAAGAAGACGACGACGAAGACGACGACGACGAAGAAGACGACGACGAAGAAGACGATGACGAAGACGACGACGACGAAAAAGACGATGAAGAAGAAGAAGACGACGAAGACGAAGACGACGAAGAAGACGACGAAGATGAAGACGAAGACAAAGACGATGAAGAAGACGACGAAGAAGAATAAGACGACGAAGACGAAGAAGACGAAGAAGACGACGAAGAAGAAGAAGACGACGAAGACGAAGACGACGAAGAAGACGACGAAGAAGAAGAAGACGACGAAGACGAAGACGACGAAGAAGACGACGAAGAAGAAGAAGACGATGAAGACGAAGACGACGAAGGAGACGACGAAGAAGAAGAAGACGACGAAGACGAAGATGACGAAGTAGACGACGAAGAAGAAGAAGACGATGAAGACGAAGACGACGAAGAAGATGACGACAAAGACGACGACGACGAAGAAGACGACGACGAAGAAGACGACGACGAAGACGACGACGACGAAGACGAGGACGACGAAGAAGACGACGACGAAGCCGACGACGACGAAGACGACGACGACGAAGAAGACGACGACGAAGACGACGATGACGAAGAAGACGACAACGAAGAAGACGACGACGAAGACGACGACGACGAAGAAGACGACGACGAAGAAGACGACGACGAAAACGACGACGACGAAGAAGACGAGGACGAAGAAGACGACGACGAAGACGACGACGACGAAGAAGATGACGACGAAGAAGATGACGACGAAGACGACGACGACGAAGAAGACGACGACGAAGAAGACGACGACGAAGACGACGACGATGAAGAAGACGACGAAGAAGAAGAAGACGACGAAGCCGAAGACGACGAAGAAGACGACGAAGAAGAAGAAGAAGAAGACGAAGACAAAGACGACGAAGAAGACGACGACGAAGAAGACGACGACGAAGACGACGACGACGAAGACGACGACGACGAAGAAGACGACGACGAAGACGACGACGACGAAGAAGACGAAGACGAAGAAGACAACGATGAAGACGACGACGACGAAGAAGACGACGATGAAGAAGACGACGACGAAGACGACAACGTCGAAGAAGATGACGACGAAGACGACGACGACGAAGACGACGACGACGAAGAAGACGACGACGAAGAAGACGACGACGAAGACGACGACGACGAAGAAGACGACGACGAAGAACACGACGACGAAGACGACGACGACGAAGAAGACGACGACGAAGAAGACGACGACAAAGATGACGACGACGAAGACGACGACGAGGAAGAAGACGACGACGAAGACGACGACGACGAAGACGAGGACGACGAAGAAGACGACGACAAAGCCGACGACGACGAAGACGACGACGACGAAGAAGACGACGACGAAGACGACGACGACGAAGACGACGACGACGAAGAAGACGACGACGAAGACGACGACGACGAAGACGACGACGACGAAGACGACGACGACGAAGACGACGACGACGAAGACGACGACGACGAAGACGACGACGACGAAGACGACGACGACGAAGACGACGCCGACGAAGACGACGACGATGAAGACGACGACGATGAAGAAGACGACGACGAAGACGACGACGACGAAGACGACGACGACGAAGAAGACGACGAAGATGACGACGACGAAGACAACGACGACGAAGACGACGACGATGAAGACGACGACGACGAAGACGATGACGACGAAGAAGACGACGACGAAGACGACGACGACGAAGACGACGACGACGAAGAAGACGACGACGAAGAAGATGACGACGAAGACGACGACGACGAAGAAGACGACGACGAAGAAGACGACGACAAAGACGACGACGACGAAGAAGACGACGATGAAAAAGACGACGACGAAGACGACGACGACGAAGAAGACGATGACGAAAACGACGAGGACGAAGAAGACGAGGACGAAGAAGACGACGACGAAGACGACGATGATGAAGAAGACGACGACGAAGAAGACGACGACGAAGACGACGACGACGAAGAAGACGACGACGAAGAAGACGATGACGAAGACGACGACGACGAAAAAGACGACGAAGAAGAAGAAGACGACGAAGACGAAGACGACGAAGAAGACGACGAAGAAGAAGAAGACGACGAAGACAAAGACGACGAAGAAGACGACGAGGAAGAATAAGACGACGAAGACGAAGAAGACGAAGAAGACGACGAAGAAGAAGAAGACGACGAAGACGAAGACGACGAAGAAGACGACGAAGAAGAAGAAGACGACGAAGACGAAGACGACGAAGAAGACGACGAAGAAGAAGAAGACGATGAAGACGAAGACGACGAAGAAGACGACGAAGAAGAAGAAGACGACGAAGACGAAGATGACGAAGTAGACGACGAAGAAGTAGAAGACGATGAAGACGACGACGAAGACCACGACGACGAAGAAGACGACGACGAAGAAGACGACGACGAAGACGACGACGACGAAGACGAGGACGACGAAGAAGACGACGACGAAGCCGACGACGACGAAGACAACGACGACGAAGAAGACGATGACGAAGACGACGATGACGAAGAAGACGACAACGAAGAAGACGACGATGAAGACGACGACGACGAAGACGAGGACGACGAAGAAGACGACGACGAAGCCGACGACGACGAAGACAACGACGACGAAGAAGACGATGACGAAGACGACGATGACGAAGAAGACGACAACGAAGAAGACGACGACGAAGACGACGACGACGAAGAAGACGACGATGAAGAAGATGACGACGAAAACGACGACGACGAAGAAGACGAGGACGAAGAAGACGACGACGAAGACGACGACGACGAAGAAGACGACGACGAAGAAGACGACGACGAAGACGACGACGACGAAGAAGACGACGACGAAGAAGAAGACGACGAAGACGAAGACGACGAAGAAGACGACGAAGAAGAAGAAGAAGAAGACGAAGACGAAGACGACGAAGAAGACGACGACGAAGAAGACGACGACGAAGACGACGACGACGAAGACGACGACGACGAAGAAGACGACGACGAAGACGACGACGATGAAGACGACGACGACGAAGACGACGACGACGAAGACGACGACGACGAAGACGACGACGACGAAGACGACGACGACGAAGACGACGACGACGAAGACGACGACGACGAAGACGACGACGACGAAGACGACGCCGACGAAGACGACGACGACGAAGACGACGACGACGAAGAAGACGACGACGAAGACGACGACGACGGAAGACGACGACGACGAAGAAGACGACGACGAAGACGACGACGACGAAGACGACGACGACGAAGACGACGACGATGAAGACGACGACGACGAAGACGACGACGACGAAGAAGACGACGACGAAGACGACGACGACGAAGACGACGACGACGAAGAAGACGACGACGAAGAAGATGACGACGAAGACGACGACGACGAAGAAGACGACGACGAAGAAGACGACGACAAAGACGACGACGAAGAAGACGACGACGAAAAAGACGATGACGAAGACGACGACGACGAAGAAGACGACGACGAAGAAGACAACGACGAAGACGACGGCGACGAAGAAGACGACGACGAAGAAGACGACGACGAAAATGACGACGACGAAGAAGACGAGAACGAAGAAGACGACGACGAAGACGACGATGACGAAGAAGACGACGACGAAGAAGACGACGACGAAGACGACGACGATGAAGACGAAGACGACGAAGAAGACGACGAAGAAGAAGAAGACGATGAAGACAAAGACGACGAAGAAGACGACGAAGAAGAATAAGACGACGAAGACGAAGAAGACGAATAAGACGACGAAGAAGAAGAAGACGACGAAGACGAAGACGACGAAGAAGACGACCAAGAAGAAGAAGACGACGAAGACGAAGACGACGAAGAAGACGACGACGAAGAAGATGACGACGAAGACGACGACGACGAAGAAGACGACGACGAAGAAGACGACGACAAAGACGACGACGAAGAAGACGACGACGAAAAAGACGATGACGAAGACGACGACGACGGAAGAAGACGACGACGAAGAAGACAACGACGAAGACGACGGCGACGAAGAAGACGACGACGAAGAAGACGACGACGAAAATGACGACGACGAAGAAGACGAGAACGAAGAAGACGACGACGAAGACGACGATGACGAAGAAGACGACGACGAAGAAGACGACGACGAAGACGACGACGATGAAGACGAAGACGACGAAGAAGACGACGAAGAAGAAGAAGACGATGAAGACAAAGACGACGAAGAAGACGACGAAGAAGAATAAGACGACGAAGACGAAGAAGACGAATAAGACGACGAAGAAGAAGAAGACGACGAAGACGAAGACGACGAAGAAGACGACCAAGAAGAAGAAGACGACGAAGACGAAGACGACGAAGTAGACGACGAAGAAGAAGAAGACGATGAAGACGAAGACGACGAAGAAGACGACGAAGAAGAAGAAGACGACGAAGACGAAGATGACGAAGTAGACGACGAAGAAGAAGAAGACGATGAAGACGAAGACGACGAAGAAGACGACGACGAAGACGACGACGACGAAGAAGACGACGACGAAGAAGACGACGACGAAAACGACGACGACGAAGAAGACGAGGACGAAGAAGACGACGACGAAGACGACGACGACGAAGAAGACGACGATGAAGAAGACGACGACGAAGATGACGACGACGAAGAAGACGACGACGAAGAAGACGACGACGAAGATGACGACGATGAAGAAGACGACGAAGAAGAAGAAGACGACGAAGCCGAAGACGACGAAGAAGACGACGAAGAAGAAGAAGAAGACGAAGACGAAGACGACGAAGAAGACGACGACGAAGAAGACGACGATGAAGACGACGACGACGAAGACGACGACGACGAAGAAGACGACGACGAAGACGACGACGACGAAGACGACGACGACGAAGAAGACGACGACGAAGAAGATGACGATGAAGACGACGACGACGAAGAAGACGACGATGAAGAAGACGACGACAAAGACGACGACGACGAAGAAGACGACGATGAAAAAGACGACGACGAAGACGACGACGACGAAGAAGACGACGACGAAGAAGACAACGACGAAGATGACGGCGACGAAGAAGACGACGAAGAAGAAGAAGACGACGAAGACGAAGACGACGAAGAAGACGACGAAGAAGAAGAAGACGACGAAGACAAAGACGACGAAGAAGACGACGAAGAAGAATAAGACGACGAAGACGAAGAAGACGAAGAAGACGACGAAGAAGAAGAAGACGACGAAGACGAAGACGACGAAGAAGACGACGAAGAAGAAGAAGACGAAGAAGACGACGAAGAAGAAGAAGACGACGAAGACGAAGACGACGATGAAGACGACGAAGAAGAAGAAGACGACGAAGAAGAAGAAGACGACGAAGACGACGAAGAAGAAGAAGACGACGAAGACGAAGATGACGAAGTAGACGACGAAGAAGTAGAAGACGATGAAGACGACGACGAAGACCACGACGACGAAGAAGACGACGACGAAGAAGACGACGACGAAGACGATGACGACGAAGACGAGGACGACGAAGAAGACGACGACGAAGCCGACGACGACGAAGACAACGACGACGAAGAAGACGATGATGAAGACGACGATGACGAAGAAGACGACAACGAAGAAGACGACGACGAAGACGACGACGACAAAGACGAGGACGACGAAGAAGACGACGACGAAGCCGACGACGACGAAGACAACGACGACGAAGAAGACGATGACGAAGACGACGATGACGAAGAAGACGACAACGAAGAAGACGACGACGAAGACGACGATGACGAAGAAGACGACGATGAAGAAGATGACGACGAAAACGACGACGACGAAGAAGACGAGGACGAAGAAGACGACGACGAAGACGACGACGACGAAGAAGACGACGACGAAGAAGACGACGACGAAGACGACGACGACGAAGAAGACGACGACGAAGAAGAAGACGACGAAGACGAAGACGACGAAGAAGACGACGAAGAAGAAGAAGAAGAAGACGAAGACGAAGACGACGAAGAAGACGACGACGAAGAAGACGACGACGAAGACGACGACGACGAAGACGACGACGACGAAGAAGACGACGACGAAGACGACGACGACGAAGACGACGACGACGAAGACGACGACGACGAAGACGACGACGACGAAGACGACGACGACGAAGACGACGACGACGAAGACGACGACGACGAAGAAGACGACGACGAAGACGACGACGACGAAGACGACGACGACGAAGAAGACGACGACGAAGAAGATGACGACGAAGACGACGACGACGAAGAAGATGACGACGAAGAAGACGACGACAAAGACGACGACGAAGAAGACGACGACGAAAAAGACGATGACGAAGACGACGACGACGAAGAAGACGACGACGAAGAAGACAACGACGAAGACGACGGCGACGAAGAAGACGACGACGAAGAAGACGACGACGAAAATGACGACGACGAAGAAGACGAGAACGAAGAAGACGACGACGAAGACGACGATGACGAAGAAGACGACGACGAAGAAGACGACGACGAAGACGACGACGATGAAGACGAAGACGACGAAGAAGACGACGAAGAAGAAGAAGACGATGAAGACAAAGACGACGAAGAAGACGACGAAGAAGAATAAGACGACGAAGACGAAGAAGACGAATAAGACGACGAAGAAGAAGAAGACGACGAAGACGAAGACGACGAAGAAGACGACGAAGAAGAAGAAGACGACGAAGACGAAGATGACGAAGTAGACGACGAAGAAGAAGAAGACGATGAAGACGAAGACGACGAAGAAGACGACGACGAAGACGACGACGACGAAGAAGACGACGACGAAGAAGACGACGACGAAAACGACGACGACGAAGAAGACGAGGACGAAGAAGACGACGACGAAGACGACGACGACGAAGAAGACGACGATGAAGAAGACGACGACGAAGATGACGACGACGAAGAAGACGACGACGAAGAAGACGACGACGAAGATGACGACGATGAAGAAGACGACGAAGAAGAAGAAGACGACGAAGCCGAAGACGACGAAGAAGACGACGAAGAAGAAGAAGAAGACGAAGACGAAGACGAAGACGACGAAGAAGACGACGACGAAGAAGACGACGACGAAGACGACGACGACGAAGACGACGACGACGAAGAAGACGACGACGAAGACGACGACGACGAAGACGACGACGACGAAGAAGACGACGACGAAGAAGATGACGATGAAGACGACGACGACGAAGAAGACGACGATGAAGAAGACGACGACAAAGACGACGACGACGAAGAAGACGACGATGAAAAAGACGACGACGAAGACGACGACGACGAAGAAGACGACGACGAAGAAGACAACGACGAAGACGACGGCGACGAAGAAGACGACGACGAAGAAGACGACGACGAAAACGACGACGAAGAGACGAAGACGACGACGAAGAGACGAGACGAGACGACGACGAAGACGACGATGACGAAGAAGACGACGACGAAGAAGACAACGACGAAGACGACGACGACGAAGAAGACGACGACGAAGAAGACGATGACGAAGACGACGACGACGAAAAAGACGATGAAGAAGAAGAAGACGACGAAGACGAAGACGACGAAGAAGACGACGAAGAAGAAGAAGACGACGAAGACAAAGACGATGAAGAAGACGACGAAGAAGAATAAGACGACGAAGACGAAGAAGACGAAGAAGACGACGAAGAAGAAGAAGACGACGAAGACGAAGACGACGAAGAAGACGACGAAGAAGAAGAAGACGACGAAGACGAAGACGACGAAGAAGACGACGAAGAAGAAGAAGACGATGAAGACGAAGACGACGAAGGAGATGACGAAGAAGAAGAAGACGACGAAGACGAAGATGACGAAGTAGACGACGAAGAAGAAGAAGACGATGAAGATGAAGACGACGAAGAAGACGACGACGAAGACGACGACGACGAAGAAGAAGACGACGAAGAAGACGACGACGAAGACGACGACGACGAAGACGAGGACGACGAAGAAGACGACGACGAAGCCGACGACGACGAAGACGACGACGACGAAGAAGACGACGACGAAGACGACGATGACGAAGAAGACGACAACGAAGAAGACGACGACGAAGACGACGACGACGAAGAAGACGACGACGAAGAAGACGACGACGAAAACGACGACGACGAAGAAGACGAGGACGAAGAAGACGACGACGAAGACGACGACGACGAAGAAGACGACGACGAAGAAGACGACGACGAAGACGACGACGACGAAGAAGACGACGACGTAAGAAGACGACGACGAAGATGACGACGATGAAGAAGACGACGAAGAAGAAGAAGACGACGAAGACGAAGACGACGAAGAAGACGACGAAGAAGAAGAAGAAGACGAAGACGAAGACGACGAAGAAGACGACGACGAAGAAGACGACGACGAAGATGACGACGACGAAGACGATGACGACGAAGAAGACGACGCCGAAGACGACGACGACGAAGAAGACGAAGACGAAGAAGACAACGACGAAGACGACGACGACGAAGAAGACGACGACGAAGAAGACGACAACGAAGAAGACGACGACGAAGACGACGACGACGAAGAAGACGACGACGAGAAGACGACGACGAAAACGACGACGACGAAGAAGACGAGGACGAAGAAGACGAAGACGAAGAAGACGACGACGAAGATGACGACGATGAAGAAGACGACGAAGAAGAAGAAGACGACGAAGCCGAAGACGACGAAGAAGACGACGAAGAAGAAGAAGAAGATGAAGACGAAGACGACGAAGAAGACGACGACGAAGAAGACGACGACGAAGACGACGACGACGAAGACGACGACGACGAAGAAGACGACGACGAAGACGACGACGACGAAGAAGACGAAGACGAAGAAGACAACGATGAAGACGACGACGACGAAGAAGACGACGACGAAGAAGACGACGACGAAGACGACGACGTCGAAGAAGATGACGACGAAGACGACGACGACGAAGACGACGACGACGAAGAAGACGACGACGAAGAAGACGACGACGAAGACGACGACGACGAAGAAGACGACGACGAAGAACACGACGACGAAGACGACGACGACGAAGAAGACGACGACGAAGAAGACGACGACAAAGACGACGACGACGAAGACGACGATGACGAAGAAGACGACGACGAAGACGACGACGACGAAGACGAGGACGACGAAGAAGACGACGACAAAGCCGCCGACGACGAAGACGACGACGACGAAGAAGACGACGACGAAGACGACGACGACGAAGACGACGACGACGAAGAAGACGACGACGAAGACGACGACGACGAAGACGACGACGACGAAGACGACGACGACGAAGACGACGACGACGAAGACGACGACGACGAAGACGACGACGACGAAGACGACGACGACGAAGACGACGACGACGAAGACGACGCCGACGAAGACGACGACGACGAAGACGACGACGATGAAGAAGACGACGACGAAGACGACGACGACGAAGACGACGTCGACGAAGAAGACGACGACGAAGACGACGACGACGAAGACAACGACGACGAAGACGACGACGAGGAAGACGACGACGACGAAGACGACGACGACGAAGAAGACGACGACGAAGACGACGACGACGAAGACGACGACGACGAAGAAGACGACGACGAAGAAGATGACGACGAAGACGACGACGACGAAGAAGACGACGACGAAGAAGACGACGACAAAGACGACGACGACGAAGAAGACGACGACGAAAAAGACGACGACGAAGACGACGACGACGAAGAAGACGACGACAAAGAAGACAACGACGAAGACGACGGCGACGAAGAAGACGACGACGAAGAAGACGACGACGAAAACGACGACGACGAAGAAGACGAGGAAGAAGAAGACGACGACGAAGACGACGATGACGAAGAAGACGACGACGAAGAAGACGACGACGAAGACGACGACGACGAAGAAGACGACGACGAAGAAGACGATGACGAAGACGACGACGAAAAAGACGACGAAGAAGAAGAAGACGACGAAGACGAAGACGACGAAGAAGACGACGAAGAAGTAGAAGATGACGAAGACAAAGACGACGAAGAAGACGACGAAGAAGAATAAGACGACGAAGACGAAGAAGACGAAGAAGACGACGAAGAAGAAGAAGACGACGAAGACGAAGACGACGAAGAAGACGACGAAGAAGAAGAAGACGACGAAGACGAAGACGACGAAGAAGACGACGAAGAAGAAGAAGACGATGAAGACGAAGACGACGAAGAAGACGACGAAGAAGAAGAAGACGACGAAGACGAAGATGACGAAGTAGACGACGAAGAAGTAGAAGACGATGAAGACGAAGACGACGAAGAAGACGACGATGAAGACGACGACGACGAAGAAGACGACGAAGAAGACGATGACGAAGACGACGACGACGAAGACGAGGACGACGAAGAAGACGACGAAGAAGAAAAAGACGATGAAGACGAAGACGACGAAGAAGACGACGAAGAAGAAGAAGACGACGAAGACGAAGATGACGAAGTAGACGACGAAGAAGAAGAAGACGATGAAGACGAAGACGACGAAGAAGACGACGACGAAGACCACGACGACGAAGAAGACGACGACGAAGAAGACGACGACGACGAAGACGAGGACGACGAAGAAGACGACGACGAAGCCGACGACGACGAAGACGACGACGACGAAGAAGACGACGACGAAGACGACGACGACGAAGACGAGGACGACGAAGAAGACGACGACAAAGCCGCCGCCGACGAAGACGACGACGACGAAGAAGACGACGACGAAGACGACGACGACGAAGACGACGACGACGAAGAAGACGACGACGAAGACGACGACGACGAAGACGACGACGACGAAGACGACGACGACGAAGACGACGACGACGAAGACGACGAAGATGACGACGACGAAGACGACGACGACGAAGACGACGACGACGAAGACGACGCCGACGAAGACGACGACGACGAAGACGACGACGATGAAGAAGACGACGACGAAGACGACGACGACGAAGACGACGTCGACGAAGAAGACGACGACGAAGACGACGACGACGAAGACAACGACGACGAAGACGACGACGATGAAGACGACGACGACGAAGACGACGACGACGAAGAAGACGACGACGAAGACGACGACGAAGACGACGACGACGAAGAAGACGACGACGAAGAAGATGACGACGAAGACGATGACGACGAAGAAGACGACGACGAAGAAGACGACGACAAAGACGACGACGACGAAGAAGACGACGACGAAAAAGACGACGACGAAGACGACGACGACGAAGAAGACGACGACAAAGAAGACAACGACGAAGACGACGGCGACGAAGAAGACGACGACGAAGAAGACGACGACGAAAACGACGACGACGAAGAAGACGAGGACGAAGAAGACGACGACGAAGACGACGATGACGAAGAAGACGACGACGAAGAAGACGACGACGAAGACGACGACGACGAAGAAGACGACGACGAAGAAGACGATGACGAAGACGACGACGACGAAAAAGACGACGAAGAAGAAGAAGACGACGAAGACGAAGACGACGAAGAAGACGACGAAGAAGTAGAAGATGACGAAGACAAAGACGACGAAGAAGACGACGAAGAAGAATAAGACGACGAAGACGAAGAAGACGAAGAAGACGACGAAGAAGAAGAAGACGACGAAGACGAAGACGACGAAGAAGACGACGAAGAAGAAGAAGACGACGAAGACGAAGACGACGAAGAAGACGACGAAGAAGAAGAAGACGATGAAGACGAAGACGACGAAGAAGACGACGAAGAAGAAGAAGACGACGAAGACGAAGATGACGAAGTAGACGACGAAGAAGTAGACGACGAAGAAGTAGAAGACGATGAAGACGAAGACGACGAAGAAGACGACGATGAAGACGACGACGACGAAGAAGACGACGACGAAGAAGACGATGACGAAGACGACGACGACGAAGACGAGGACGACGAAGAAGACGACGAAGAAGAAAAAGACGATGAAGACGAAGACGACGAAGAAGACGACGAAGAAGAAGAAGACGACGAAGACGAAGATGACGAAGTAGACGACGAAGAAGAAGAAGACGATGAAGACGAAGACGACGAAGAAGACGACGACGAAGACCACGACGACGAAGAAGACGACGACGAAGAAGACGACGACGAAGACGACGACGACGAAGACGAGGACGACGAAGAAGACGACGACAAAGCCGACGACGACGAAGACAACGACGACGAAGAAGACGATGATGAAGACGACGATGACGAAGAAGACGACAACGAAGAAGACGACGACGAAGACGACGACGACGAAGAAGACGATGATGAAGAAGACGACGACGAAAACGACGACGACGAAGAAGACGAGGACGAAGAAGACGACAACGAAGACGACGACGACGAAGAAGACGACGACGAAGAAGACGACGACGAAGACGACGACGACGAAGAAGACGACGACAAAGAAGACGACGACGAAGATGACGACGATGAAGAAGACGACGAAGAAGAAGAAGACGACGAAGACGAAGACGACGAAGAAGACGACGAAGAAGAAGAAGAAGAAGACGAAGACGAAGACGACGAAGAAGACGACGACGAAGAAGACGACGACGAAGACGACGACGACGAAGACGACGACGACGAAGAAGACGACGACGAAGACGACGACGACGAAGACGACGACGACGAAGACGACGACGACGAAGACGACGACGACGAAGACGACGACGACGAAGACGACGACGACGAAGACGACGACGACGAAGACGACGACGACGAAGACGACGACGACGAAGACGACGACGACGAAGAAGACGACGACGAAGACGACGACGACGAAGACGACGACGACGAAGAAGACGACGACGAAGACGACGACGACGAAGACGACGACGACGAAGACGACGACGACGAAGACGACGACGACGAAGACAACGACGACGAAGAAGATGACGACGAAGACGACGACGACGAAGACGACGACGACGAAGAAGACGACGACGAAGAAGATGACGACGAAGACGACGACGACGAAGAAGACGACGACGAAGAAGACGACGACAAAGACGACGACGACGAAGAAGACGACGACGAAAAAGACGACGACGAAGACGACGACGACGAAGAAGACGACGACGAAGAAGACAACGACGAAGACGACGGCGACGAAGAAGACGACGACGAAGAAGACGACGACGAAAATGACGACGACGAAGAAGACAAGAACGAAGAAGACGACGACGAAGACGACGATGACGAAGAAGACGACGACGAAGAAGACGACGACGAAGACGACGACGATGAAGAAGACGACGACGAAGAAGACGATGACGAAGACGACGACGACGAAAAAGATGACGAAGAAGAAGAAGACGACGAAGACGAAGACGACGAAGAAGACGACGAAGAAGAAGAAGACGACGAAGACAAAGACGACGAAGAAGACGACGAAGAAGAATAAGACGACGAAGACGAAGAAGACGAAGAAGACGACGAAGAAGAAGAAGACGACGAAGACGAAGACGACGAAGAAGACGACCAAGAAGAAGAAGACGACGAAGACGAAGACGACGTAGACGACGAAGAAGAAGAAGACGATGAAGACGAAGACGACGAAGAAGACGACGAAGAAGCAGAAGACGACGAAGACGAAGATGACGAAGTAGACGACGAAGAAGAAGAAGACGATGAAGATGAAGACGACGAAGAAGACGACGACGAAGACGACGACGACGAAGAAGACGACGACGAAGAAGACGACGACGAAGACGACGACGATGAAGACGACGACGACGAAGAAGACGACGACGAAGACGACGACGACGAAGACGAGGACGACGAAGAAGACGACGACAAAGCTGACGACGACGAAGACGACGACGACGAAGAAGACGACGACGAAGACGACGACGACGAAGACGACGACGACGAAGAAGACGACGACGAAGATGACGACGACGAAGACGACGACGAAGACGACGACGACGAAGACGACGACGACGAAGACGACGACGACGAAGACGACGCCGACGAAGACGACGACGACGAAGACGACGACGACGAAGAAGACGACGACGAAGACGACGACGACGAAGACGACGACGACGAAGAAGACGATGACGAAGACGACGACGATGAAGACAACGACGACGAAGACGACGACGATGAAGACGACGACGACGAAGACGACGACGACGAAGAAGACGACGACGAAGACGACGACGACGAAGACGACGACGACGAAGAAGACGACGACGAAGAAGATGACGACGAAGACGACGACGACGAAGAAGACGACGACGAAGAAGACGACGACAAAGACGACGACGACGAAGAAGACGACGACGAAAAAGACGACGACGAAGACGACGACGACGAAGAAGACGACGACGAAGAAGACAACGACGAATACGACGGCGACGAAGAAGACGACGACGAAGAAGACGACGACGAAAACGACGACGACGAAGAAGACGAGGACGAAGAAGACGACGACGAAGACGACGATGACGAAGAAGACGACGACGAAGAAGACGACGACGAAGACGACGACGACGAAGAAGACGACGACGAAAAAGACGATGACGAAGACGACGACGACGAAAAATACGACGAAGAAGAAGAAGACGACGAAGACGAAGACGACGAAGAAGACGACGAAGTAGAAGATGACGACGAAGACAAAGACGACGAAGAAGACGACGAAGAAGAATAAGACGACGAAGACGAAGAAGACGAAGAAGACGACGAAGAAGAAGAAGACGACGAAGACAAAGACGACGATGAAGACGACGAAGAAGAAGAAGACGACGAAGACGAAGACGACGAAGAAGACGACGAAGAAGAAGAAGACGATGAAGACGAAGACGACGAAGAAGACGACGAAGAAGAAGAAGACGACGAAGACGAAGATGACGAAGTAGACGACGAAGAAGAAGAAGACGATGAAGACGAAGACGACGAAGAAGACGACGACGAAGACGACGACGACGAAGAAGACGACGACGAAGAAGACGACGACGAAGACGACGACGACGAAGATGAGGACGACGAAGAAGATGACGACGAAGCCGACGACGACGAAGACAACGACGACGAAGAAGACGACGACGAAGACGACGATGACGAAGAAGACGACAACGAAGAAGACGACGACGAAGACGACGACGACGAAGAAGACGACGACGAAGAAGACGACGACGAAAACGGCGATGACGAAGAAGACGAGGACGAAGAAGACGACGACGAAGACGACGACGACGAAGAAGACGACGACGAAGAAGACGACGACGAAGACGACGACGACGAAGAAGACGACGACGAAGAAGACGACGACGAAGATGACGACGATGAAGAAGACGACGAAGAAGAAGAAGACGATGAAGATGAAGACGACGAAGAAGACGACGAAGAAGAAGAAGAAGACGAAGACGAAGACGATGAAGAAGACGACGACGAAGAAGACGACGACGAAGACGACGACGACGAAGAAGACGACGACGAAGACGACGACGACGAAGACAACGACGACGAAGACGACGACGATGAAGACGACGACGACGAAGACGACGACGACGAAGAAGACGACGACGAAGACGACGACGACGAAGACGACGACGACGAAGAAGACGACGACGAAGAAGATGACGACGAAGACGACGACGACGAAGAAGACGACGACGAAGAAGACGACGAGAAAGACGACGACGACGAAGAAGACCACGACGAAAAAGACGACGACGAAGACGACGACGACGAAGAAGACGACGACGAAGAAGACAACGACGAATACGACGGCGACGAAGAAGACGACGACGAAGAAGACGACGACGAAAACGACGACGACGAAGAAGACGAGGACGAAGAAGACGACGACGAAGACGACGATGACGAAGAAGACGACGACGAAGAAGACGACGACGAAGACGACGACGACGAAGAAGACGACGACGAAGAAGACGATGACGAAGACGACGACGACGAAAAATACGACGAAGAAGAAGAAGACGACGAAGACGAAGACGACGAAGAAGACGACGAAGTAGAAGATGACGACGAAGACAAAGACGACGAAGAAGACGACGAAGAAGAATAAGACGACGAAGACGAAGAAGACGAAGAAGACGACGAAGAAGAAGAAGACGACGAAGACAAAGACGACGATGAAGACGACGAAGAAGAAGAAGACGACGAAGACGAAGACGACGAAGAAGACGACGAAGAAGAAGAAGACGATGAGACGAAGACGACGAAGAAGACGACGAAGAAGAAGAAGACGACGAAGACGAAGATGACGAAGTAGACGACGAAGAAGAAGAAGACGATGAAGACGAAGACGACGAAGAAGACGACGACGAAGACGACGACGACGAAGAAGACGACGACGAAGAAGACGACGACGAAGACGACGACGACGAAGATGAGACGACGAAGAAGATGACGACGAAGCCGACGACGACGAAGACAACGACGACGAAGAAGACGACGACGAAGACGACGATGACGAAGAAGACGACAACGAAGAAGACGACGACGAAGACGACGACGACGAAGAAGACGACGACGAAGAAGACGACGACGAAAACGGCGATGACGAAGAAGACGAGGACGAAGAAGACGACGACGAAGACGACGACGACGAAGAAGACGACGACGAAGAAGACGACGACGAAGACGACGACGACGAAGAAGACGACGACGAAGAAGACGACGACGAAGATGACGACGATGAAGAAGACGACGAAGAAGAAGAAGACGATGAAGATGAAGACGACGAAGAAGACGACGAAGAAGAAGAAGAAGACGAAGACGAAGACGATGAAGAAGACGACGACGAAGAAGACGACGACGAAGACGACGACGACGAAGACGACGACGACGAAGAAGACGACGACGAAGACGACGACGACGAAGAAGACGAAGACGAAGAAGACAACGACGAAGACGACGACGATGAAGAAGACGACGACGAAGAAGACGACGACGAAGACGACGACGTCGAAGAAGATGACGACGAAGACGACGACGACGAAGACGACGATGACGAAGAAGACGATGACGAAGAAGACGACGACGAAGACGACGACGACGAAGAAGACGACGACGAAGAAGACGACGACGAAGACGACGACGATGAAGAAGACGACGACGAAGAAGACGACGACGAAGACGATGACGACGAAGACGACGACGACGAAGAAGACGACGACGAAGACGACAACGAAGAAGACGACGATGAAGAAGACGACGACGAAGACGACGACGACGAAGAAGACGACGACGAAGAAGACGATGACGAAGACGACGACGACGAAGAAGACGACGACGAAGAAGACGACCAGGAAGACGAGGACGACGAAGACGACGATGACGAAGAAGACGACGACGAAGACGACGACGACGAAGACGAGGACGACGAAGACGACGACGACGAAGACGAGGACGACGAAGACGACGACAAAGCCGACGACGACGAAGACGACGACGACGAAGAAGACGACGACGAAGACGACGACGACGAAGACGACGACGACGAAGAAGACAACGACGAATACGACGGCGACGAAGAAGACGACGACGAAAACGACGACGACGAAGAAGACGAGGACGAAGAAGACGACGACGAAGACGACGATGACGAAGAAGACGACGACGAAGAAGACGACGATGAAGACGACGACGACGAAGAAGACGACGACGAAGAAGACGATGACGAAGACGACGACGACGAAAAATACGACGAAGAAGAAGAAGACGACGAAGACGAAGACGACGAAGAAGACGACGAAGAAGAAGAAGACGACGAAGACAAAGACGACGAAGAAGACGACGAAGAAGAATAAGACGACGAAGACGAAGAAGACGAAGAAGACGACGAAGAAGAAGAAGACGACGAAGACGAAGACGACGAAGAAGACGACGAAGAAGAAGAAGACGACGAAGACGAAGATGACGAAGTAGACGACGAAGAAGAAGAAGACGATGAAGACGAAGACGACGAAGAAGACGACGACGAAGACGACGACGACGAAGAAGACGACGACGAAGAAGACGACGACGAAGACGACGACGACGAAGACGAGGACGACGAAGAAGATGACGACGATGAAGAAGACGACGAAGAAGAAGAAGACGATGAAGATGAAGACGACGAAGAAGACGACGAAGAAGAAGAAGAAGACGAAGACGAAGACGATGAAGAAGACGACGACGAAGAAGACGACGACGAAGACGACGACGACGAAGACGACGACGACGAAGAAGACGAAGACGAAGAAGACAACGACGAAGACGACGACGATGAAGAAGACGACGACGAAGAAGACGACGACGAAGACGACGACATCGAAGAAGATGACGACGAAGACGACGACGACGAAGACGACGACGACGAAGAAGACGATGACGAAGAAGACGACGACGAAGACGACGACGACGAAGACAACGACGACGAAGAAGACGACGACGAAGACGACGATGACGAAGAAGACGACAACGAAGAAGACGACGACGAAGACGACGACGACGAAGAAGACGACGACGAAGAAGACGACGACGAAAACGGCGATGACGAAGAAGACGAGGACGAAGAAGACGACGACGAAGACGACGACGACGAAGAAGACGACGACGAAGAAGACGACGACGAAGACGACGACGACGAAGAAGACGACGACGAAGAAGACGACGACGAAGATGACGACGATGAAGAAGACGACGAAGAAGAAGAAGACGATGAAGATGAAGACGACGAAGAAGACGACGAAGAAGAAGAAGAAGACGAAGACGAAGACGATGAAGAAGACGACGACGAAGAAGACGACGACGAAGACGACGACGACGAAGACGACGACGACGAAGAAGACGACGACGAAGACGACGACGACGAAGAAGACGAAGACGAAGAAGACAACGACGAAGACGACGACGATGAAGAAGACGACGACGAAGAAGACGACGACGAAGACGACGACGTCGAAGAAGATGACGACGAAGACGACGACGACGAAGACGACGATGACGAAGAAGACGATGACGAAGAAGACGACGACGAAGACGACGACGACGAAGAAGACGACGACGAAGAAGACGACGACGAAGACGACGACGATGAAGAAGACGACGACGAAGAAGACGACGACGAAGACGATGACGACGAAGACGACGACGACGAAGAAGACGACGACGAAGACGACAACGAAGAAGACGACGATGAAGAAGACGACGACGAAGACGACGACGACGAAGAAGACGACGACGAAGAAGACGATGACGAAGACGACGACGACGAAGAAGACGACGACGAAGAAGACGACAGGAAGACGAGGACGACGAAGACGACGATGACGAAGAAGACGACGACGAAGACGACGACGACGAAGACGAGGACGACGAAGACGACGACGACGAAGACGAGGACGACGAAGACGACGACAAAGCCGACGACGACGAAGACGACGACGACGAAGAAGACGACGACGAAGACGACGACGACGAAGACGACGACGACGAAGAAGACAACGACGAATACGACGGCGACGAAGAAGACGACGACGAAAACGACGACGACGAAGAAGACGAGGACGAAGAAGACGACGACGAAGACGACGATGACGAAGAAGACGACGACGAAGAAGACGACGATGAAGACGACGACGACGAAGAAGACGACGACGAAGAAGACGATGACGAAGACGACGACGACGAAAATACGACGAAGAAGAAGAAGACGACGAAGACGAAGACGACGAAGAAGACGACGAAGAAGAAGAAGACGACGAAGACAAAGACGACGAAGAAGACGACGAAGAAGAATAAGACGACGAAGACGAAGAAGACGAAGAAGACGACGAAGAAGAAGAAGACGACGAAGACGAAGACGACGAAGAAGACGACGAAGAAGAAGAAGACGACGAAGACGAAGATGACGAAGTAGACGACGAAGAAGAAGAAGACGATGAAGACGAGGCGACGAAGAAGACGACGACGAAGACGACGACGACGAAGAAGACGACGACGAAGAAGACGACGACGAAGACGACGACGACGAAGACGAGGACGACGAAGAAGATGACGACGATGAAGAAGACGACGAAGAAGAAGAAGACGATGAAGATGAAGACGACGAAGAAGACGACGAAGAAGAAGAAGAAGACGAAGACGAAGACGATGAAGAAGACGACGACGAAGAAGACGACGACGAAGACGACGACGACGAAGACGACGACGACGAAGAAGACGAAGACGAAGAAGACAACGACGAAGACGACGACGATGAAGAAGACGACGACGAAGAAGACGACGACGAAGACGACGACATCGAAGAAGATGACGACGAAGACGACGACGACGAAGACGACGACGACGAAGAAGACGATGACGAAGAAGACGACGACGAAGACGACGACGACGAAGAAGACGACGACGAAGAAGACGACGACGAAGACGACGACGACGAAGAAGACGACGACGAAGAAGACGACGACGAAGACGACGACGACGAAGACGACGACGACGAAGAAGACGACGACGAAGACGACAACGAAGAAGACGACGATGAAGAAGACGACGACGAAGACGACGACGATGAAGAAGACGACGACGAAGAAGACGACGACGAAGACGACGACGACGAAGAAGACGACCACGAAGAAGACGACCACGAAGACGAGGACGACGAAGACGACGATGACGAAGAAGACGACGACGAAGACGACGACGACGAAGACGAGGACGACGAAGACGACGACGACGAAGACGAGGACGACGAAGAAGACGACGACGAAGACGACGACGACGAAGAAGACGACGACGAAGAAGACGACGACGAAGACGACGACGACGAAGACGACGACGACGAAGAAGACGACGACGAAGACGACAACGAAGAAGACGACGATGAAGAAGACGACGACGAAGACGACGACGACGAAGAAGACGACGACGAAGAAGACGACGACGAAGACGACGACGACGAAGACGAGGACGACGAAGAAGACGACGACGAAGCCGACGACGACGAAGACGACGACGACGAAGAAGACGACGACGAAGACGACGAAGCAGACGACGACGAAGACGACTACGACGAAGACGACGACGACGAAGACGACGACGACGAAGACGACGACGACGAAGACGACGACGACGAAGACGACGACGACGAAGACGACGACGACGAAGACGACGACGAAGAAGACGACACCGACGAAGACGACGATGATGAAGACGACGACGACGAAGAAGACGACGACGAAGACGACGACGACGAAGACGACGACGACGAAGAAGACGACGACGAAGACGACGACGATGAAGACGACGACGACGAAGACGATGACGACGAAGAAGACGACGACGAAGACGACGACGACGAAGACGACGACGACGAAGAAGACGACGACGAAGAAGATGACGACGAAGACGACGACGACGAAGAAGACGACGACGAAGAAGACGACGACAAAGACGACGACGATGAAGAAGACGACGACGAAAAAGACGACGACGAAGACGACGACGACGAAGAAGACGACGACGAAGAAGACAACGACGAATACGACGGCGACGAAGAAGACGACGACGAAAACGACGACGACGAAGAAGACGAGGACGAAGAAGACGACGACGAAGACGACGATGACGAAGAAGACGACGACGAAGAAGACGACGATGAAGACGACGACGACGAAGAAGACGACGACGAAGAAGACGATGACGAAGACGACGACGACGAAAAATACGACGAAGAAGAAGAAGACGACGAAGACGAAGACGACGAAGAAGACGACGAAGAAGAAGAAGACGACGAAGACAAAGACGACGAAGAAGACGACGAAGAAGAATAAGACGACGAAGACGAAGAAGACGAAGAAGACGACGAAGAAGAAGAAGACGACGAAGACGAAGACGACGAAGAAGACGACGAAGAAGAAGAAGACGACGAAGACGAAGATGACGAAGTAGACGACGAAGAAGAAGAAGACGATGAAGACGAAGACGACGAAGAAGACGACGACGAAGACGACGACGACGAAGAAGACGACGACGAAGAAGACGACGACGAAGACGACGACGACGAAGACGAGGACGACGAAGAAGATGACGACGAAGCCGACGACGACGAAGACAACGACGACGAAGAAGACGACGACGAAGACGACGATGACGAAGAAGACGACAACGAAGAAGACGACGACGAAGACGACGACGACGAAGAAGATGACGACGAAGAAGACGACGACGAAAACGGCGATGACGAAGAAGACGAGGACGAAGAAGACGACGACAAAGACGACGACGACGAGAAGACGACGACGAAGAAGACGACGACGAAGACGGACGACGATGAAGAAGACGACGACGAAGAAGACGACGACGAAGATGACGACGATGAAGAAGACGACGAAGAAGAAGAAGACGATGAAGATGAAGACGACGAAGAAGACGACGAAGAAGAAGAAGAAGACGAAGACGAAGACGATGAAGAAGACGACGACGAAGAAGACGACGACGAAGACGACGACGACGAAGACGACGATGACGAAGAAGACGAAGACGAAGAAGACAACGACGAAGACGACGACGATGAAGAAGACGACGACGAAGAAGACGACGACGAAGACGACGACGTCGAAGAAGATGACGACGAAGACGCCGACGACGAAGACGACGACGACGAAGAAGACGATGACGAAGAAGACGACGACGAAGACGACGACGACGAAGAAGACGACGACGAAGAAGACGACGACGAAGACGATGACGACGAAGAAGACGACGACGAAGAAGACGACGACGAAGACGACGACGACGAAGACGACGATGACGAAGAAGACGACGACGAAGACGACAACGAAGAAGACGACGATGAAGAAGACGACCACGAAGACGAGGACGACGAAGACGACGACGACGAAGAAGATGACGACGAAGACGACGACGACGAAGAAGACGACGACGAAGAAGACGACGACGAAGACGACGACGACGAAGAAGACGACCACGAAGAAGACGACCACGAAGACGAGGACGACGAAGACGACGACGACGAAGAAGACGACGACGAAGACGACGACGACGAAGACGAGGACGACGAAGACGACGACGAAGACGAGGACGACGAAGAAGACGACGACGAAGACGACGACGACGAAGAAGACGACGACGAAGAAGACGACGACGAAGACGACGACGACGAAGACGACGACGACGAAGAAGACGACGACGAAGACGACAACGAAGAAGACGACGATGAAGAAGACGACGACGAAGACGACGACGACGAAGAAGACGACGACGAAGAAGACGACGACGAAGACGACGACGACGAAGAAGACGACCACGAAGAAGACGACCACGAAGACGAGGACGACGAAGACGACGATGACGAAGAAGACGACGACGAAGACGACGACGACGAAGACGAGGACGACGAAGACGACGACGACGAAGACGAGGACGACGAAGAAGACGACGACGAAGCCGACGACGACGAAGACGACGACGACGAAGAAGACGACGACGAAGACGACGACGACGAAGACGACGACGACGAAGCAGACGACGACGAAGACGACGACGACGAAGACGACGACGACGAAGACGACGACGACGAAGACGACGACGACGAAGACGACGACGACGAAGACGACGACGACGAAGACGACGACGACGAAGACGACGACGACGAAGACGACGACGAAGAAGACGACACCGACGAAGACGACGATGACGAAGACGACGACGACGAAGAAGACGACGACGAAGACGACGACGATGAAGACGACGACGACGAAGAAGACGACGATGAAGACGACGACGACGAAGAGACGACGACGAAGACGACGACGATGAAGACGATGACGACGAAGACGACGACGACGAAGAAGACGACGACGAAGACGACGACGACGAAGACGACGACGACGAAGAAGACGACGACGAAGAAGATGACGACGAAGACGACGACGACGAAGAAGACGACGACGAAGAAGACGACGACAAAGACGACGACGACGAAGAAGACGACGACGAAGAAGACGACGACAAAGACGACGACGACGAAGAAGACGACGACGAAAAAGACGACGACGAAGACGACGACGACGAAGAAGACGACGACGAAGAAGACAACGACGAAGACGACGGCGACGAAGAAGACGACGACGAAGAAGACGACGACGAAAAACGACGACGACGAAGAAGACGAGGACGAAGAAGACGACGACGAAGACGACGATGACGAAGAAGTCGACGACGAAGACGACGACGAAGACGACGACGACGAAGAAGACGACGACGAAGAAGACGATGACGAAGACGACGACGACGAAAAAGACGACGAAGAAGAAGAAGATGACGAAGACGAAGACGACGAAGAAGACGACGAAGAAGAAGAAGACGACGAAGACAAAGACGACGAAGAAGACGACGAAGAAGAAGAAGACGACGAAGACAAAGAAGACGAAGAAAACGACGAAGAACAATAAGACGACGAAGACGAAGAAGATGAAGAAGACGACGAAGAAGAAGAAGACGACGAAGACGAAGACGACGAAGAAGACGACGAAGAAGAAGAAGACGACGAAGACGAAGACGACGAAGAAGACGACGAAGAAGAAGAAGACGATGAAGACGAAGACGACGAAGAAGACGACGAAGAAGAAGAAGACGACGAAGACGAAGATGACGAAGTAGACGACGAAGAAGAAGAAGACGATGAAGATGAAGACGACGATGAAGACGACGACGAAGACGACGACGACGAAGAAGACGACGACGAAGAAGACGACGACGAAGACGACGACGACGAAGACGAGGACGACGAAGAAGACGACGACGAAGCCGACGACGACGAAGACGACGACGACGAAGAAGACGACGACGAAGACGACGACGACGAAGACGACGACGACGAAGATGACGACGACGAAGAAGACGACGACAAAGATGACGACGATGAAGACGACGACGACGAAGACGATGATGACGAAGAAGACGACGACGAAGACGACGACGACGAAGAAGACGACGACGAAGACGACGACGACGAAGACGACGACGACGAAGAAGATGACGACGAAGAAGATGACGACGAAGACGACGACGACGAAGAAGACGACGACGAAGAAGACGACGACAAAGACGACGACGACGAAGAAGACGACGACGAAAAAGACGACGACGAAGACGACGACGACGAAGAAGACGACGACGAAGAAGACAACGACGAAGACGACGGCGACGAAGAAGACGACGACGAAGAAGACGACGACGAAAATGACAACGACGAAGAAGACGAGGACGAAGAAGACGACGACGAAGACGACGATGAAGACGACGACGACGAAGAAGACGACGACGAAGAAGACGACGACGAAGAAGACGACGACGAAAACGACGACGACGAAGAAGACGAGGACGAAGAAGACGACGACGAAGACGACGACGACGAAGAAGACGACGACGAAGAAGACGACGACGAAGACGACGACGACGAAGAAGACGACGACGAAGAAGACGACGACGAAGATGACGACGATGAAGAAGACGACGAAGAAGAAGAAGACGACGAAGACGAAGACGCCGAAGAAGACGACGAAGAAGAAGAGGAAGACGAAGACGAAGACGATGAAGAAGACGATGAAGAAGAAGAAGACGACGAAGACGAAGACGACGAAGAAGACGACGAAGAAGAAGAAGACGACGAAGACGAAGACGACGAAGAAGACGAGGAAGAAGAAGAAGACGACGAAGACGAAGACGACGAAGAAGACGACGAAGAAGAAGAAGACGACGAAGACGAAGACGACGAAGAAGACGACGAAGAAGAAGAAGACGACGAAGACGAAGACGACGAAGAAGACGACGAAGAAGAAGAAGACGACGAAGACGAAGACGACGAAGAAGACGACGAAGAAGATGACGACGACGAAGACGACGACGACGAAGACGACGACGACGAAGACGACGACGACAAAGACGACAACGACGAAGAAGACGACGACGTAGACGACGACGACGAAGACGACGACGACGAAGACGACGACGACGAAGACGACGACGACGAAGACGACGACGACGAAGAAGACGACGACGAAGAAGACGACGACGAAGAAGACGACGACGAAGAAGACGACGACGAAGAAGACGACGATGAAGACGACGACGACGAAGACGACGACGATGAAGAAGACGACGACGAAGACGACGACGAAGACGAGGACGACGAAGAAGACGACGACGACGAAGCCGACGACGACGAAGACGACGACGACGAAGAAGATGACGACGAAGACAACGACGACAAAGACGACGACGACGAAGAAGACGACGACAAAGACGACGAAGACGAAGACGACGACGACGAAGACGACGACGACGAAGACGACGACGACGAAGACGACGACGACGAAGACGACGACGACGAAGACGACGACGACGAAGACTTCGACGAAGAAGACGACGACGAAGAAGACGACGACGAAGAAGAAGACGACGAAGACGAAGAGGACGAAGAAGACGACGAAGAAGAAGAAGATGACGAAGACGAAGACGACGAAGAAGACGACGAAGAAGAAGAAGACGACGAAGACGAAAATGACGAAGAAGACGAGGAAGAAGAAGAAGACGATGAAGACGAAGACGAAGAAGAAGACGACGAAGAAGAAGAAGACGACGAAGACGAAGATGACGAAGAAGACGACGAAGAAGAAGACGAAGAAGACGAAGACGGCGAAGAAGACGACGAAGAAGAAGAAGACGACGAAGACGAAGACGACGAAGAAGACGACGAAGAAGAAGACGACGAAGACGAAGACGACGAAGAAGACGACGAAGAAGAAGAAGACGACGAAGACGAAGACGATGAAGAAGACGAGGAAGAAGAAGAAGACGACGAAGACGAAGACGACGAAGAAGACGACGAAGAAGAAGAAGACGACGAAGACGAAGACGACGAAGAAGACGACGAAGAAGAAGAAGACGAAGAAGACGAAGACGGCGAAGAAGACGACGAAGAAGAAGAAGACGACGAAGACGAAGACGAAGAAGAAGACGACGAAGAAGAAGACGACAAAGACGAAGACGACGAAGAAGACGATGAAGAAGAAGAAGACGACGAAGACGAAGACGACGAAGAAGACGACGAAGAAGAAGAAGACGACGAAGACGAAGCCGACGAAGACGACGACGACGAAGACGACGCCGATGAAGACGACGACGACGAAGACGACGACGACGAAGAAGACGACGACGAAGACGACGACGACGAAGACGACGACGACGAAGAAGACGACGACGAAGACGACGACGATGAAGACGACGACGACGAAGACGACGACGATGAAGACGACGACGACGAAGACGACGACGACGAAGAAGACGACGACGAAGACGACGACGACGAAGACGACGACGACGAAGAAGACGACGACGAAGAAGATGACGACGAAGACGACGACGACGAAGAAGACGACGACGAAGAAGACGACGACGAAGACGACGACGACGAAGAAGACGACGACGAAGAAGACGACGACGAAGATGACGACGATGAAGAAGACGACGAAGAAGAAGAAGACGACGAAGACGAAGACGCCGAAGAAGACGACAAAGAAGAAGAGGAAGACGAAGACGAAGACGATGAAGAAGACGACGAAGAAGAAGAAGACGACGAAGACGAAGACGACGAAGAAGACGACGAAGAAGAAGAAGACGACGAAGACGAAGACGACGAAGAAGACGAGGAAGAAGAAGAAGACGACGAAGACGAAGACGACGAAGAAGACGACGAAGAAGAAGAAGACGACGAAGACGAAGACGACGAAGAAGACGACGAAGAAGAAGAAGACGACGAAGACGAAGACGACGAAGAAGACGACGAAGAAGAAGAAGATGACGAAGACGAAGACGACGAAGAAGACGACGAAGAAGATGACGACGACGAAGACGACGACGACGAAGACGACGACGACGAAGACGACGACGACAAAGACGACAACGACGAAGAAGACGACGACGTAGACGACGACGACGAAGACGACGACGACGAAGACGACGACGACGAAGACGACGACGACGAAGACGACGACGACGAAGAAGACGACGACGAAGAAGACGACGACGAAGAAGACGACGACGAAGAAGACGACGACGAAGAAGACGACGATGAAGACGACGACGACGAAGACGTCGACGATGAAGAAGACGACGACGAAGACGACGACGAAGACGAGGACGACGAAGAAGACGACGACGACGAAGCCGACGACGACGAAGACGACGACGACGAAGAAGACGACGACGAAGACGACGACGACAAAGACGACGACGACGAAGAAGACGACGACAAAGACGACGAAGACGAAGACGACGACGACGAAGACGACGACGACGAAGACGACGACGACGAAGACGACGACGACGAAGACGACGACGACGAAGACGACGACGAAGAAGAAGAAGACGACGAAGACGAAGATGACGAAGAAGACGAGGAAGAAGAAGAAGACGATGAAGACGAAGACGAAGAAGAAGACGACGAAGAAGAAGAAGACGACGAAGACGAAGATGACGAAGAAGACGACGAAGAAGAAGACGAAGAAGACGAAGACGGCGAAGAAGACGACGAAGAAGAAGAAGACGACGAAGACGAAGACGACGAAGAAGAAGACGACGAAGAAGACGACGACGAAGAAGACGACGACGAAGAAGACGACGACGAAGAAGACGACGATGAAGACGACGACGACGAAGACGACGACGATGAAGAAGACGACGACGAAGACGACGACGAAGACGAGGACGACGAAGAAGACGACGACGACGAAGCCGACGACGACGAAGACGACGACGACGAAGAAGACGACGACGAAGACGACGACGACAAAGACGACGACGACGAAGAAGACGACGACAAAGACGACGAAGACGAAGACGACGACGACGAAGACGACGACGACGAAGACGACGACGACGAAGACGACGACGAAGAAGAAGAAGACGACGAAGACGAAGATGACGAAGAAGACGAGGAAGAAGAAGAAGACGATGAAGACGAAGACGAAGAAGAAGACGACGAAGAAGAAGAAGACGACGAAGACGAAGATGACGAAGAAGACGACGAAGAAGAAGACGAAGAAGACGAAGACGGCGAAGAAGACGACGAAGAAGAAGAAGACGACGAAGACGAAGACGACGAAGAAGACGACGAAGAAGAAGACGACGATGACGAAGACGACGAAGAAGACGACGAAGAAGAAGAAGACGACGAAGACGAAGACGATGAAGAAGACGAGGAAGAAGAAGAAGACGACGAAGACGAAGACGACGAAGAAGA
>JAXLNO010003380.1:35000-40000 GCA_038087875.1 Malacoraja senta
GAAGATGACAAAGACGAAGACGACGAAGAAGACGACGAAGAAGAAGAAGACGACGAAGACAAAGACGACGAAGAAGACGACGAAGAAGAAGAAGACGACGAAGACAAAGACGACGAAGAAGACGACGAAGAAGAATAAGACGACGAAGACGAAGAAGACGAAGAACACGACGAAGAAGAAGAAGACGACGAAGACGAAGACGACGAAGAAGACGATGAAGAAGAAGAAGACGACGAAGACGAAGACGACGAAGAAGACGACGAAGAAGAAGAAGACGATGAAGACGAAGACGACGAAGAAGACGACGAAGAAGAAGAAGACGACGAAGACGAAGATGACGAAGTAGACGACGAAGAAGAAGAAGACGATGAAGATGAAGACGACGAAGAAGACGACGACGAAGACGACGACGACGAAGAAGACGACGACGAAGAAGACGACGACGAAGACGACGACGACGAAGACGAGGACGACGAAGAAGACGACGACGAAGCCGCCGACGACGAAGACGACGACGACGAAGAAGACGACGACGAAGACGACGACGACGAAGAGGACGACGACGAAGACGACGACGACGAAGACGACGACGACGAAGACGACGACGACGAAGATGACGACGACGAAGACGACGACGACGAAGACGACGACGACGAAGACGACGACGACGAAGAAGACGACGACGAAGACGACGACGACGAAGAGGACGACGACGAATAAGACGACGACGAAGACGACGACGACGAAGACGATGACGACGAAGAAGACGACGACGAAGACGACGACGACGAAGACGACGACGACGAAGAAGACGAAGACGAAGACGACGACGAAGACGACGACGATGAAGAAGACGACGAAGAAGACGACGACGAAGACGACGACGACGAAGAAGACGACGACGAAGAAGACGACGACGGAAACGACGACGATGAAGAAGTTGAGGACGAAGAAGACGACGACGAAGACGACGACGACGAAGAAGACGACGACGAAGAAGACGACGACGAAGACGACGACGACGAAGAAGACGACGACGAAGAAGACGACGACGAAGATGACGACGATGAAGAAGACGACGAAGAAGAAGAAGACGACGAAGACGAAGACGACGAAGAAGACGACGAAGAAGAAGAAGAAGACGAAGACGAAGACGACGAAGAAGACGAGGAAGAAGAAGAAGACGACGAAGACGAAGACGACGAAGAAGACGACGAAGAAGAAGAAGACGACGAAGACGAAGACGACGAAGAAGACGACGAAGAAGAAGAAGACGACGAAGACGAAGACGACGAAGAAGACGACGAAGAAGAAGAAGACGACAAAGACGAAGACGACGAAGACGACGACGACGAAGACGACAACGACGAAGAAGACGACGACGAAGAAGACGACGACGAAGAAGACGACGACGAAGAAGACGACGACGAAGAAGACGACGACGAAGAAGACGACGACGAAGAAGACGACGACGAAGAAGACGACGATGAAGACGACGATGACGATGAAGAAGACGACGACGAAGACGACGACGACGAAGACGAGGACGACGAAGAAGACGACGACGACGAAGCCGACGACGACGAAGACGACGACGACGAAGAAGATGACGACGAAGACGACGACGACAAAGACGACGACGACGAAGAAGACGACGACAAAGACGACGAAGACGAAGACGACGACGACGAAGACGACGACGACGAAGACGACGACGACGAAGACGACGACGACGAAGACGACGACGACGAAGACGACGACGACGAAGACTTCGACGACGAAGACGACGACGACGAAGACGACGACGACGAAGACGACGACGACGAAGACGACGACGACGAAGAAGACAACGACGAAGACGACGACGACGAAGACGACGACGACGAAGAAGACGACGACGAAGACGACGACGACGAAGACGACGACGACGAAGAAGACGACGACGAAGAAGACGACGACGAAGACGACGACGACGAAGACGACGACGACGAAGACGACGACGACGAAGAAGACGACGACGAAGACGACGACGACGAAGACGACGACGACGAAGAAGACGACGACAAAGACGACGACGACGAAGAAGACGACGACGAAGAAGACGAAGACGGAGACGACGACGACGAAGAAGACGACGACGAAGACGACGACGACGAAGACGACGACGACGAAGAAGACGACGACGAAGACGACGACGACGAAGAAGACGACGACGAAGAAGACGACGACGGAGACGACGACGACGAAGAAGACGACGACGAAGAAGACGACGACGAAGAAGAAGACGACGAAGAGGACGAAGAAGAAGAAGACGACGAAGACGAAGACGACGAAGAAGATGACGAAGAAGAAGAAGACGACGAAGACGAAGACGACGAAGAAGACGAGGAAGAAGAAGAAGACGACGAAGACGAAGACGAAGAAGAAGACGACGAAGAAGAAGAAGACGACGAAGACGAAGACGACGAAGAAGACGACGAAGAAGAAGACGAAGAAGACGAAGACGGCGAAGAAGACGACGAAGAAGAAGAAGACGACGAAGACGAAGACGACGAAGAAGACGACGAAGAAGAAGACGACGAAGACGAAGACGACGAAGAAGACGACGAAGAAGAAGAAGACGACGAAGACGAAGACGACGAAGAAGACGAGGAAGAAGAAGAAGACGACGAAGACGAAGACGACGAAGAAGACGACGAAGAAGAAGAAGACGACGAAGACGAAGACGACGAAGAAGACGACGAAGAAGAAGAAAACGAAGAAGACGAACACGGCGAAGAAGACGACGAAGAAGAAGAAGACGACGAAGACGAAGACGACGAAGAAGACGACGAAGAAGAAGACGACAAAGACGAAGACGACGAAGAAGACGATGAAGAAGAAGAAGACGACGAAGACGAAGACGACGAAGAAGACGACGAAGAAGAAGAAGACGACGAAGACGAAGACGACGAAGAAGACGACGAAGAAGAAGAAGACGACGAAGACGAAGACGACGAAGAAGACGACGAAGAAGAAGAAGACGACGAAGACGAAGCCGACGAAGACGACGACGACGAAGACGACGCTGACGAAGACGACGACGACGAAGACGACGACGACGAAGAAGACGACGACGAAGACGACGACGATGAAGACGACGACGACGAAGAAGACGACGACGAAGACGACGACGATGAAGACGACGACGACGAAGACGACGACGATGAAGACGACGACGACGAAGACGACGACGACGAAGAAGACGACGACGAAGACGACGACGACGAAGACGACGACGACGAAAAAGACGACGACGAAGAAGATGACGACGAAGACGACGACGACGAAGAAGACGACGACGAAGAAGACGACGACAAAGACGACGACGACGAAGAAGACGACGACGAAAAAGACGACGACGAAGACGACGACGACGAAGAAGACGACGACGAAGACGACGACGAAGAAGACGACGACGAAAACGACGACGACGAAGAAGACGAGGACGAAGAAGACGACGACGAAGACGACGATGACGAAGAAGACGACGACGAAGAAGACGATGAAGAAGACGACGACGACGAAAAAGACGACGAAGAAGAAGAAGATGACGAAGACGAAGACGACGAAGAAGACGACGAAGAAGAAGAAGACGACGAAGACAAAGACGACGAAGAAGACGACGAAGAAGAAGAAGACGACGAAGACAAAGACGACGAAGAAGACGACGAAGAAGAATAAGACGACGAAGACGAAGAAGACGAAGAACACGACGAAGAAGAAGAAGACGACGAAGACGAAGACGACGAAGAAGACGACGAAGAAGAAGAAGACGACGAAGACGAAGACGACGAAGAAGATGACGAAGAAGAAGAAGACGATGAAGACGAAGACGACGAAGAAGACGACGAAGAAGAAGAAGACGACGAAGACGAAGATGACGAAGTAGACAACGAAGAAGAAGAAGACGATGAAGATGAAGACGACGAAGAAGATGACGACGAAGACGATGACGACGAAGAAGACGACGACGAAGAAGACGACGATGAAGACGACGACGACGAAGACGAGGACGACCAAGAAGACGACGACGAAGCCGCCGACGATGAAGACGACGACGACGAAGAAGACGACGACGAAGACGACGACGACGAAGATGACGACGACGAAGAAGACGACGACAAAGTCGACGACGACGAAGACGACGACGACGAAGACGACGACGACGAAGACGACGACGATGAAGACGACGACGACGAAGACGACGACGACGAAGACGACGACGACGAAGACGACGACGACGAAGACGACGACGACGAAGACGACGACGACGAAGACGACGACGACGAAGAAGATGACGACGAAGACGACGACGACGAAGAGGACGACGACGAATAAGACGACGACGAAGACGACGACGACGAAGACGACGACGACGAAGAAGACGACGACGAAGACGACGACGACGAAGACGACGACGACGAAGAAGACGAAGACGAAGACGACGACGAAGATGACGACGACGAAGAAGACGACGACGAAGAAGACGACGACGAAGATGACGACGACGAAGAAGACGACGACGAAGAAGACGACGACAAAGACGACGACGACGAAGAAGACGACGACGAAGACGACGACGACGAAGAAGACGACGACGAAGAAGACGACGACGAAGACGACGACGATGAAGAAGACGACGAAGAAGACGACGACGAAGACGACGACGACGAAGAAGACGACGACGAAGAAGACGACGACGAAAACGACGACGACGAAGAAGTCGAGGACGAAGAAGAAGACGACGAAGACGAAGACGACGAAGAAGACGACAAAGAAGAAGAAGACGACGAAGACGAAGACGACGAAGAAGACGACGAAGAAGAAGAAGACGACGAAGACGAAGACGACGAAGAAGACGACGAAGAAGAAGAAGACCACGAAGACGAAGACGACGAAGAAGACGACGAAGAAGATGACGACGACGAAGACGACGACGACGAAGACGACGACGACGA
>JAXLNO010003380.1:45000-47500 GCA_038087875.1 Malacoraja senta
AAGACGAAGACGAAGAAGAAGAAGAAGAAGAAGAAGAAGAAGAAGAAGAAGAAGACGAAGAAGAAGAAGAAGAAGAAGACAAAGAAGAAGACAACGAAGAAGACGAAGATGACGATGAAGAAGACGACGAAGAAGACGACGAAGAAGGCGAAGACGACGACGAAGAAGATGACGAAGAAGACAACGACGACGAAGGAGACGACGACGACGAAGGAGACGACGACGAAGGAGACGACGACGAAAGAGACGACGACAAAGGAGACGATGACGAAGGAGATGAGGACGAAGGAGACGAGGACGAAGAAGACAAGGACGAAGAAGACGAGGATGAAGAAGACGACGACGAAGAAGACGACGACGAAGATGACGACGACGAAGAAGACGACAACGAAGAAGACGACGACGAAGACGAAGACGACGAAGAAGACGATGACGAAGAAGAAGACGACGAAGAAGACGACGACGAAGAAGACGATGACGAAGAAGATGACGACGAAGACGACGAAGAAGACGATGAAGAAGAAGAAGACGACGAAGAAGACGACGACGAAGAAGACGACAACGAAGAAGAAGACGAAGAAGAAGACGACGACGAAGAATACGACGAAGAAGAAGAAGACGACGAAGACGAAGACGACGAAGAAGACGACGAAGACGGAGACGACGAAGAAGACGACGAAGAAGAAGAAGACGACGAAGACGAAGACGACGAAGAACATGACAAAGAAGAAGAAGATGACGAAGAAGAAGATGACGAAGACGAAGATGATGAAGAAGATGACGAAGAAGAAGAAGACGAAGAAGAAGACAAAGAAGAAGACAACGAAGAAGACGAAGATGACGACGAAGAAGACGATGAAGAAGACGATGAAGAAGGCGAAGACGACGACGAAGAAGATGACGAAGAAGACAAGGACGAAGAAGACGAGGACGAAGAAGACGACGACGAAGAAGACGACGACGAAGATGACGACGACGAAGAAGACGACAACGAAGAAGACGACGACGAAGACGAAGACGACGAAGAAGACGACGACGAAGAAGAAGACGACGAAGAAGACGACGACGAAGAAGACGATGACGAAGAAGACGACGACGAAGACGACGAAGAAGACGATGAAGAAGAAGAAGACGACGAAGAAGACGACGACAAAGAAGACAACAACGAAGAAGAAGACGAAGAAGAAGACGACGACGAAGAATACGACGAAGAAGAAGAAGACGACGAAGACGAAGACGACGAAGAAGACGACGAAGACGAAGACGACGAAGAAGACGACGAAGAAAAAGAAGATGACGAAGACGAAGACGACAAAGAAGATGATGACGAAGAAGACGACGACGAAGAAGACGACGACGAAGAAGACGACGACGAAGACGAAGACGACGAAGAAGACGAAGAAGAAGAAGAAGACGACGAAGACGAAGACGACGAAGAAGACGACGACGAAGACGAAGACGACGAAGAAGACGACGAAGAAGAAGAAGACGCCGAAGATGAAGACGACGAAGAAGACGACGAAGACGAAGACGACGAAGAAGACGACGAAGAAGAAGAAGACGACGAAGACGAAGACGACGAAGAAGACGACAAAGAAGAAGAAGACGATGAAGACGAAGACGATGAAGAAGACGACGAAGAAGAAGAAGACGACGAAGACGAAGACGACGAAGAAGACGACGAAGAAGAAGAAGATGACGAAGACGAAGAAGACGACGAAGACGACGACGACGAAGAAGACGACGAAGAAGAAGACGACGAAGACGACGACGACGAAGAAGACGACGAAGAAGAAGATGACGAAGACGACGACGACGATGAAGATGACGAAGAAGAAGACGACGAAGACGACGACGACGAAGAAGACGAGGAAGACGAAGACGATGAAGACGACGACGACGACGAAGAAGACGACGAAGACGAAGACGACGACGACGAAGAAGACGACGAAGACGGAGATGAAGACGAAGACGAAGAAGAAGAAGAAGAAGAAGACGAAGACGAAGAAGAAGAAGAAGAAGAAGAAGAAGAAGAAGAAGAAGAAGAAGAAGACGAAGAAGAAGAAGAAGAAGAAGAAGAAGACAAAGAAGAAGACAACGAAGAAGACGAAGATGACGACGAAGAAGACGACGAAGAAGACGACGAAGAAGGCGAAGACGACGACGAAGAAGATGACGAAGAAGACAACGACGACGAAGGAGACGACGACGACGAAGGAGACGACGACGAAGGAGACGACGACGAAAGAGACGACGACAAAGGAGACGATGACGAAGGAGATGAGGACGAAGGAGACGAGGACGAAGAAGACAAGGACGAAGAAGACGAGGATGAAGAAGACGACGACGAAGAAGACGACGACGAAGATGACGACGACGAAGAAGACGACAACGAAGAAGACGACGACGAAGACGAAGACGACGAAGAAGACGATGACGAAGAAGAAGACGACGAAGAAGACGACGACGAAGAAGACGATGACGAAGAAGATGACGACGA
>JAXLNO010003381.1:0-60186 GCA_038087875.1 Malacoraja senta
GCACTGGATCAACTAAAGTGCCTGTCCCACTGCGGGGACCTAATTTGCGAGTTTAGAAGCGTTTGCACTCGACTCAAACTTGCAGCATGGTCGACACATGGTCCTAGGAGGTCTATGTAACTCTCCTTCATGCTCGAGAGAAGTTCGAGCAAGAATTTCATTGTCTCTCTTGAATCTTGATTAGATTATAGCTATTGACAGTTCCCAAACCCAATCACAAAATTCACCATTACATTGTTTCTACAGAAAGTTCTAGCAGGAAGACAGTTTACAAAAGAATAGAAACATTTCTCCAGGTAGAATAAACAATTTGAACAAAGCTTCACACTTCACAAGATAACAGCACAAACACTGCAACATAAGTAACAGTACTTTACAACATCCCGCTATCTGATCTAATCATGCATAGGCAACACCTCTTAGCTCTTCTACAAAACCCTCATACATATAAACAAAAGGAGAGACATTTGGACCTCGCATTATCCTCAACTTCCGCTCCCAGGATGAGGCGTTCCACACCAGGGCATCTGAAATGTCCTCATTCTTCAGGGAACGGGGGTTCCCCTCCTCCACCATAGATGAGGCTCGCACCAGGGTCTCTGCCATACCCCGCAACACTGCTCTCTCTCCCCATCCCCCCACTCACAACAAAGGCAGAGTCCCCCTAGTCCTCACCTTTCACCCCACCAGCCGTCACATACAACAAGTGATCCTCCGTCAGTTTCGCCACCTCCAACGTGACCCCACCACTCGCCACATCTTCCCATCTCCCCCTATGTCTGCCTTCCGCAAAGACCGCTCCCTCCGTAACTCCCTTGTCAATTCTTCCCTTCCCTCCCATACCACCCCCTCCCCTGGTACTTTCCCTTGCAACCGCAAGAGATGCAACACTTGTCCCTTCACTTCCCCCCTCCACTCCATTCCAGGACCCAAGCAGTCGTTCCAGGTGCGACAGAGGTTCACCTGCATCTCCTCCAACCTCATCTATTGCATTCGCTGCTCTAGATGCCAGCTGATCTACATCGGTGAGACCAAGCGGAGGCTTGGCGATCGTTTCGCCGAACACCTCCGGTCGGTCCGCAATAACCAACCTGAACTCCCGGTGGCTCAGCACTTCAACTCCCCCTCCCATTCCGTATCTGACCTCTCTGTCCTGGGTCTCCTCCATGGCCACAGCGAGCAACACCGTAAATTGGAGGAAATGCACCTCATATTCCGCTTGGGTAGTCTACACCCTGGTGGCCTGAACGTTGAATTCTCCCAATTCTGCTAGCCCTGGCTGTCCCCTCCCCTTCATCAGCCATCTGGTTGTCTCCTCCCCTCCCCCAACCCTCGGGCTCCTCCTCCTCCTTTTCCTTTTTTCCTTTCTTCTCCCCACCCCCTATCAGTCTGAAGAAGGGTTTCGGCCCGAAACGTTACCTATTTCCTTCGCTCCATAGATGCTGCTGCACCCGCTGAGTTTCTCCAGCATTTTTGTGTACCTAGGGTCCAGACTCCTTGGAGCGTGACTCACAGCTTGCAACCGTCCACAGAATGTGGACAAACAGGCTTTGCAAATACAGAGATTCTCCATTTTGTGACATATTTTATTTGGCCAATATTATCATTAACAGGACTTAAGACATGACATGTATTCAAAAAATATTTTACTGATAGGCTGCATATATGTGAAGTTTTCACAATTCTTGTAAGAACTCATGATATAGAATCATAAGACGTTTGTTTTTTACTGCACCAAGAAGATCTTCCAACTCCATCTTCTGCCTAGCTTCCACAGCAGCAACCACATCAAATTATATTATAAATATGCTGCAAAAAGAGTCACAAACATTGGAATTCATATTTTTCAGTATTGTTATCAAGGCAAAGAAAGCAGTTCGAATTGTTTGATATTATTCATGAGGAAAAAATATAATAGCTCTAAAACCTACCTCAATTTTACAATCTCATTAAAGATATTCCCCCTTTCCCTCACATCCTCCCCTCTTTCTGTCGGGGGGGGGGAGCGAAGATGAAGGTGGCGTGGGCCCAGCGGGGTGGGGGGGAGATAGAGATGAAGGTGGCGTGGGTCCAGCGGGGGGGGGGGAGAGATGAAGTGGCGTGGGTCCAGCGGGGGGGGGAGAGATGAAGGTGGCGTGGGTCTAGCGGGGGGGGGAGAGATGAAGGTGGCGTGTGTCTAGCGGGGGGGGGGGGGGGAGAGATGAAGGTGGCGTGGGTCTAGGGGGGGGGGAGGGAGAGATGAAGGTGGCGTGGGTCCAGGGGGGGGGAGAGATGAAGGTGGCGTGGGTCTAGCGGGAGGGGGGGAGGGAGAGATGAAGGTGGCGTGGGTCCAGCGGGGGGGGGGGGGGGGAGAGATGAAGGTGGCGTCGGTCCAGCGGGGAGGGGGAGGGAGAGATGAAGGTAGCGTGGGTCCAGCGGGGAGGGGGGGGGAGAGAGATGAAGGTGGCGTGGGTCCAGCGGGGGGGGGGGCGGGGGGGGGAGAGAGATGAAGGTGGCGTGGGTCTAGCGGGGGGGGGGGGAGAGATGAAGGTGGCGTCGGTCCAGCGGGGAGGGGGAGGGAGAGATGAAGGTAGCGTGGGTCCAGCGGGGAGGGGGGGGGGAGAGAGATGAAGGTGGCGTGGGTCCAGCGGGGGGAGGGGGGGCGAAGAGATGAAGGTGGCGTGGGTCTAGCGGGGGGGGGGGGGGAGAGATGAAGGTGGCGTGGGTCCAGCGGGGGGGGGAGGGAGATATGAAGGTGGCGTGGGTCCAGCGGGGGGGGGGGGGGAGGGAGAGATGAAGGTGGCGTGGGTCCAGCGGGGGGGGGGGGGCGGGGGGGGAGAGAGATGAAGGTGGCGTGGGTCTAGCGGGGGGTGGGGAAGAGATGAAGGTGGCGTGGGTCCAGCGGGGGTGGCGTGGGCGGAAGATGGCTTGGGCCCCGGCGGCGGGGGGAGGCGAGGGCAGCGGGCCCCGCCGCAGCGGCGTCTGGTGTTGGGGTTACAGCCGCTCCCGCCCGGCGACGGGAGGACGGTCTCCTGGTCGCATTAACTGACCGTTGGCGAGGCTCCGACGCCGCGGATGGAAACGCTGGACCGGGCGGGGACCCACCGCACCACGCACCCACCCCACCCCCACTACCTACCTGGAGTAGACGCGAGGCATCGAGCTCAATGGGTGAAACACAAATGGCAGTCTGCTCCGCCCGGGCCCACTGCGCACGCGCGGAGAGACGGCGTCATTTTCCTTCGCTTCCCCAACTGCGCAGGCGCGGATGGGCGCATTTCTTTCTCCCCCAGTGGCCGGAACCAGAATTTCGGGCGATTTTCCACAATGCTGATTGTGCTCCGATTTTTAAAAAAAAATCAGGGGATCTTTTCCTTACTCTGGGGAAAATAAGGGGGACGCGGTCGCACCCCGCGCACCCTCCCCCCTTCGGACGGCCATGCATTGGTTCAATGATTGGGTTGGTTACTAAGGTTTTAGTAACCTACCCATTTGGCCTTTTCCAACAATCTATCAAATAACCCCCTCGCCTGTGTTCACCTGTTACTGGCCCTGCTCTGTCCAACCCCTCTTTCCCAGCTTTCTTTCTTGCCCTCCCCGCAATCAGTCTGAAGAAGGGTCCCTGACCCAAAACGTCACCGATCCAAGTTCTCCAGAGTTGCTGCCTGACCTGCTGAGTTACTTCAGCACTTTGTGTCTTGAGATGGACCATCACCATTTAAGTGTTAAAGAAGGAACTGCAGATGCTGGAAAATCGAAGGTACACAAAAATGCTGGAGAAACTCAGCGGGTGCAGCAGCATCTATGGAGGGAAGGAAATAGGCAACGTTTTGGGCCGAAACCCTTCTTCAGACTGATAGGGGGTGGGGACAAGAAAGGAAAAAAGGCGGAGGAGGAGCCCGAGGGCTGGGGGAGGGGAGGAGACAACCAGAGAGCTCGTAGAACAACCAGAGAATTCTACGAATTCTCCCAATTCTGCTAGCCCTTGCTGTCCCCTCCCCTTCATCAGCCCTCTGGTTGTCTCCGCCCCTCCCCCAGCCCTCGGGCGCCTCCTCCGCCTTTTTTCCTTTCTTCTCCCCACCCCCTATCATTCTGAAAAGGCCAAATGGTTAGGAATTATAAATAGGATTGACAGATTTAATAAAATAATCTGTTGCAAATGAGATGTGAAATCAGCAGAATTTATTAAATGAAACTGTTGAATCCAGTGTTAATCACAATGTGCCTTGCTGCAGGGCGAGTTAGCTACGCAGAACAGTGCAGGAGGCAATGGAGAGAGAGAGTTGTATTGTGCAGATAAAGGCCTTTCGGCCCAGGTCGTCCATTCCTAACATTTTAACCCTTTTTTAACTTGTTTCCTTTGGTTCTTGATTTCCCCTCCTCTGGGTGAACGACTCTCTGCATTCATCCTATCTATTCCCTTCATGATTTCATGCACCTTTATAAACTCACCCCTCAGCCTCCTGCAGTCAAAGGACCTCTCCCTACAGCCTAGGTCCTCAAGTCCCAGCAACATTCTCGTAAATCCTCTCTGCGCTCCTTCCAGCTGAGTGACATCCTGTAGCAAGGTTGACCAAAACTGAACACACTATTCCAAATGTGGCCTCACCAATGTATTGTACAACTGTAACAAAGACTGGAACAAAGAATAAAGTGATGGTGTCTGGAAGTTCGGGACCACTGAATGGAGGTGTTCTGAAAGCCCAGGCTTGCTTCGATCTGAAGAAGGGTCCAGAACGATGCCTGTCCATACCCTCCACAGATGCTGCCTGAACCGCTGAATTCCCCCAGCATTTGTGGTTTTACTCAAAATTCCAGCATTGCAGTTCCTTGTGTCTCACTTTCTTCGATCAGTGTTGTGTGACCCACTTGACCTTGGTAAGGAAGAAAAGCGCTGGAGTGGGGCCAGGCAGCATCTCTGCGGAACATGGATGGGCGACGATTTGGGTCGGGACCCTTCTGGGGACTTGGAACACCAAGGTGTGGGCATGGGTACAAAGGTAAGGCCTCTGCTGAGGACTGAAGGGAGAAATCGGTGTGAGTTCAGCTGAGGGACAGGGGAGGGGGATGTGGGGAGAAAGTGGAGGGGGAAATACGGGGTGTTAGAGGTTGTGTAAAATTGGAGAATTCAATGTTCATACCATTGGGTTGGAAGCTACCCATTCAGAATATGAGCAGCATTGCTGCTGGAAATTACTTTCAAGAGTGCATCGTTTGAATTGTTTGTGCTTTAAATTGTTTCCTCTATTTAATAATTCACTATTTTAAAACTATTATCACCATATATTCCTTCCTCAATGTCCTTGCTTTCTCCCCCCCTACCCCTCCCAGCTCTCCCAAAGCCTACTTGTCTCCGCCTCTTCCTTTCTTTCCCCCCACCATCTCCACATCAGTCTGAAGAAGGGTCTCGATCCGAAACATCGCCTATTCCTTCGCTCCATAGGTGCTGGCCTCACTGCTGAGTTGCTCCAGCAATTATGTCTTACCTTGGATTTTTCCAGGATCTGCAGTTCTTTCTTAAACATTCTTCCTCAATATGTCACCCATTCCTTCTCTCCAGAGGTGCTGCCTGTCTCGCTGAGTTACTTCAGCATCTTGTGTCTATCTTTGATTTAAAGCAGCATCTTCAGTTCTTTCCTGCACACTTCCTGAATCCTATCCCTTTATCATGCATGCTCTTTGTATAACTTTAGCCTATTGTTCCTGCTTCCGAGTTACAGCATTGGGGACCATCAAGAAGCTCGGTGACTAAACTTACCTGTTGTTTTGTTTATTTCTATAAAATGTTTAAAATCACTGCTGTATAAAACTGATCACTACAAGTGTCGGAAACAAATGTTGTGTGGGAGTGAAGATAAGACACAAAAAGCGAAAGTAACTCAGCGGGTTAGGCGACATCTTTGGAGAAAAGGAATAGGTGACGTTTTGGGTCAAGACCTTCTTCAGACTGAGAGTCAGGGAGGGAGAAATGAACGACATGAAAAGATACGTAGAACAAATCAATGAAATGTACGAAATGACAAATCAATGCCAGCATTGATGATCAAGGAAATGTGGAGCCCACAATGATCCATTGTTGGCTGTGGAGCACGTGATAAGGAGTGAGACAGTGAAACTCTGCAGGATGACAGTTAACCAATATGGACGACTAGGGTGGGCGGAGAGGGGAAGCAAGGGTTACCTGAAGTTGGAGAAATCAATATTCATTCCGCTGGGTTGTAAGCTGCCCAAGTGATAGATGTTCCTCTAATTTGTGTGGCAGTGGAGGAGGCCCAGATCAGAATGGGAAGGGGAGGAGTGAAAGTGTTTAGCAACAGGGAGTTCACATTGTGTGTTGTTGTACATCGTGTGGTTTGCTGTAGCCAGTGCCCACAGTCCTTGAATCAATAACTTCCTGTCTGCTGTAGATCTGCCCACATGCGAAACCAGCATCAATATAACTGAGCTGAGCACTAGTTTTAACGAGAATTTAATGTGT
The DNA here is from genome assembly GCA_038087875.1 of Malacoraja senta. Taxonomy (NCBI): domain Eukaryota; kingdom Metazoa; phylum Chordata; class Chondrichthyes; order Rajiformes; family Rajidae; genus Malacoraja; species Malacoraja senta. The sequence goes on from JAXLNO010003381.1 coordinate 6,458, forward strand.
TTTATTAACCACCACCGCAGTTATATAAGGGCTGGTTTGGTCTGACGATAAGAATGATTGGTCAAAGCTGTTTAACAAAAAGTGGCCACTGGACGAATTATTTAAAGTCTCATTTATCTTCATCTAATTTGGAAATTAGCTCATTGATTTCTTCAGACTTCGAGACCTGTTATGCATATTTGATTATTTTAAAAAGTTTTTTCCCTTTTCTTTAATGGAATGTTGAAGTTAATAATGAAATTAATCTCAAATAGATTTAAGATTAGCACAGTGGCACGGCAGGAGAGCTGGTTTGAGCCTGACCTCCGGTGCTGTCAGTGTGGAGTTTGCACGTTCTCTCTGGGTCAGTATGAGTTTTTTTTGTCTGGGTGCTCTGATTTCCTCCCACATCCCAAAGACGTGCGGGTTTGTGGGACAATTGGCCTCCGTAAATTGCACCTGGTGTACAGGGAGTGGGTGAGAAAGTGATTACGTTTTGTTCAAGAAAGAACTGCAGATGCTGGAAAAAGCGAAGGTAGACAAAAATGCTGGAGGAACTCAGCGGGCGAGGCAGCATCTATGGAGCGAAGGAATAGGCGACGTTTCGGGTCGAGCCCCTTCTTCAGACTGTAACAGAACTAGTGTTAACGGGTGATTGACGGTCGGCGCGAACTCGATTTCATGCTTTATCTCTGGACACCAAAACAAAGCCCAATGTGACGCTAAGGGGGAGAGAAATCCTCAATGATATTTAAGAGCCCTGTCCCAAATAATAAACAAGTTCAGATTTGTTACCTTTGCTTTCTCTCTGATTTATCTTGGTATGGGATTAACTGGTTTATGCCAGTCAATGTGTTAACTGCATGGATAATGTTTCCCCATCTCTGCTAAACGCCGCACTTGAAATAACTTGCACAACTCTGAAATGGGGCCCTTCGATCTGTCACCTCCAAGCCCAATCTGTCTTCTCCATCCCATTTTCTTCATCCACCCAGGCTAATGTGTGCTATAGTTCCTGCCTGATCCCACACTGGAAAGGAATTCTACAACATAGACAACTTGGTTCCAGATCATTATGGATAGGAAAAGCTGAGAGTAATATGGACCAAACATGGGCAGGTGGGACTAGTGTAGATAGGGCATCTTGGTTGGCATGGGCCAGTTGGGCTGAAGGGCCTGTTCCTGTGTTGTATGACTCTATGTTCACACTGACTCTGATGATTCTGATCACACACTTACCTTTGCATCAGTGTTCTCTTGTTCAATCTCTGGAAGAATCCTGCTTTTATCCACAATTTCTGGTGTTTTATAAATTACAATATAGGTGGGTCCTTAGCCCTGATTTAACGTAATTGTTCCAGCCCTCGTCACACCAAAATGGCTGAGATTGCAGAGTGTCATGACACCTATTTAACTTTTCGCTCGGATGTTATCGTCTCAGCGGTTATTCTGCATGAAACACATTCACCGCAGGACAGAGCAGGAAATGAATCTGATTCTTGTGGTTAGGATGCATACTGTCATTACTGAGTAAGCCATCAGGGGGAGCTGTTTGCACATGTTTAACATGCTCCACCTTTAGTCTGCTTGTACAATTTTTAGCTTCCCACCATATAACCATATAACCATATAACCATAACAGCACGGAAACAGGCCATCTCGGCCCTTCAAGTCCGTGCCGAACATTAAAAAAAAAATTTAAAAATTATTTTAATTTTTTTTAATTTTTATTTTTTTTAAATTAAAAATAAATACTTCCCCCTAGTCCCATCTACCTGCACTCAGACCATAACCCTCCATTCCTTTCCCGTCCATATACCCATCCAATCTATTTTTAAAGGATAACATCGAACCTGCCTCCACCACTTCCACTGGAAGCTCATTCCACACAGCTACCACTCTCTGAGTAAAGAAGTTCCCCCTAATGTTCCCCCTAAACTTCTGTCCCTTAATTCTCAAGTCATGTCCCCTTGTTTGAATCTTCCCTACTCTCAATGGGAAAAGCTTATCCACGTCCACTCTGTCTAACCCGCTCATAATTTTAAAGACCTCTATCAAGTCCCCTCTTAACCTTCTGCGCTCCAAAGAATAAAGACCTAACTTGTTCAACCTTTCTCTGTAACTTAGTTGCTGAAACCCAGGCAACATTCTAGTAAATTTCCTCTGTACTCTCTCTATTTTGTTGACATCCTTCCTATAATTAGGCGACCAAAATTGTACTCCATACTCCAGAATTGGCCTCACCAATGCCTTGTACAATTTTAACATTACATCCCAACTTCTATATTCAATGCTCTGATTTATAAAGGCCAGCACACCAAAAGCTTTCTTTACCACCCTATCTACATGAGATTCCACCTTCAGGGAACTATGCACAGTTATTCCTAGATCCCTCTGTTCAACTGCATTCCTCAATTCGCTACCATTTACCGTGTACGTCCTATTTTGATTTGTCCTGCCGAGATGTAGCACCTCACATTTGTCAGCATTAAACTCCATCTGCCATCTTTCAGCCCACTCTTCCAAATGGCCTAAATCTCTCTGTAGACTTTGAAAATCTACTTCATTATCCACAACACCACCTATCTTAGTATCATCTGCATACTTACTAATCCAATTTTCCACACCTTCATCCAGATTATTGATGTACATGACAAACAACAGTGGACCCAACACAGACCCCTGAGGCACCCCACTAGTCATCGGCCTCCAACCTGACAAACAGCCATCCACCATTACTCTCTGGCATCTCCCATTCAGCCACTGTTGAATCCATCTTGCTACTCCACCATTAATACCCAACAATTGAATCTTCTTAACCAACCTTCCATGAGGAACCTTGTCAAAGGCCTTACTGAAGTCCATATAGACAACATCCACTGCTTTACCCTCATCAATTTCCCTAGTAACCTCTTCAAAAAATTCAAGAAGATTAGTCAAGCATGACCTTCCAGGCACAAATCCATGTTGACTGTTCCTAATCAGACCCTGCTTATCCAGATGCTTATATATATTATCTTTAAGTATCCTTTCCATTAATTTGCCCACCACTGACGTCAAACTAACAGGTCTATAATTGCTAGGTTTACTCTTCGAACACTTTTTAAACAACGGAACAACATGCGCAGTACGCCAATCCTCCGGCACTATTCCCGTTTCTAATGACATTTGAAATATTTCTGTCATAGCCCCTGCTATTTCTACACTAACTTCCCTCAATGTCCTAGGGAATATCCTGTCAGGACCTGGAGACTTATCCATTTTCATATTTTTCAAAAGTGTCCGCACCTCCTCTTCTTTGAATCTCACAGTTTCCATTGCTACTCTGCTCGTTTCCCTTACCTCACATAATTCCATATCCTTCTCCTTCGTGAATACCGAAGAAAAGAAATTGTTCAATATCTCCCCCATCTCTTTTGGCTCTGCAGATAGCTGTCCACTCTGACTCTCTAATGGACCGATTTTATTCCTTGTTATCCTTTTGCTATTAATATAGCTGTAGAAACCCTTTGGATTTACTTTCACCTTACTTGCCAAAGCAACCTCATATCTTCTTTTAGCTTTTCTAATTTCTTTCTTAATATTCTTTTTACATTCTTTATACTGCTCAAGCACCTCATTTACTCCATGCTGCCTATAATTATTGTAGATCTCTCTCTTTTTCCGAACCAAGTGTCCAATTTCCCTTGAAAACCATGGCTCTTTCCATTTTTTACTATTTCCTTTCAACCGAACAGGGACATAAAGATTCTGTACTCTTAAAATTTCACCCTTAAATGTCCTCCATTTTTCTTCTACATCCTTCCCATAAAACAACATGTCCCAATTCACTCCTATTAAATCCTTTCGCATCTCCTCAAAGTTAGCCTTTCTCCAAACAAAAATCTCAACCCTAGGTCCAGTTCTGACCCTCTCCATAATTATATTGAAACTAATGGTATTGTGATCACTGGACCCGAAGTGCTCCCCGACGCATAGCTCCGCCACCTGCCCTGTCTCATTTCCTAACAGGAGGTCCAGCACTGCCCCTTCTCTAGTAGGTACCTCTATGTATTGCTGCAAAAAACCATCTTGCACACATTTTACAAACTCCAAACCATCCAGCCCTTTTACAGAATGTGTTTCCCAGTCTATGCGTGGAAAATTGAAATCTCCCACAATCACTACCTTGTGCTTACTACTAATATCTGCTATCTCCTTACATATTTGCTCTTCCAATTCTCGCTCGCCATTTGGCGGTCTATAATACACCCCTATAAGTGTTGCTACACCTTTCCCATTTCTCAGTTCCACCCAAATAGCCTCCCTAGACGAGCCCTCTAATCTATCCTGCCAAAGCACTGCTGTAATATCTTCCTTGACAAGCAATGCAACACCCCCACCTCTTGCCCCTCCAATTATATCACCCCTGAAGCAACGAAATCCTGGAATATTTAGTTTCCAATCACAGCCCTCCTGCAACCATGTTTCACTGATTGCCACAACATCATACTTCCAGGTGTCAATCCAGGCTCTAAACTCATCCATCTTTCTTACAATGCTCCTAGCATTAAAATATACACATTTAAGAAACCCACCACCACTTATTCTCTGTTTATTATCTTTTTCTTCTTTCTCGCCTACATTTTGGGTCCGAGTGCTTCCCTTCTCTGCCTCCTGCCTCCCACATTTTCCATGTGTAGCCGTTACAATAATCCTGAAATCCCTGTAGGAAAGAATTTTAATGGCTTAATAATCCAGTAATTTGCAACGCTATGAGAGTGATTTGTTCCTTGGGTTCTCATCAAAGTTATCATCTGACATTAATTCTGACATCCATTTGTCGTCTTTTTGGAAACATATGGTGCAAAACAGGTGTAAAAGCTAATCCGTGACTGCGGATGGTCAAGATTATAAATGATCTCCTTACTTCTATTTTCTTTTCTTCTCTTCTCTTCTTTTATTCTCTTTCTTCTATTTTCTATGTCTCAACTTTCTTTTTTCATTCTTTTTTTTTCTTTTTCACACACTATATAACTCACACTTTTCTATTTTTCATTATCTAACTTTTTTCTTTTTCTTCTTTATTACAAAAAATAAAAAAAATAAGAAGCTGTACATAAAAGGTATTATGAAAATATGATTGTATACAATTGTACTTACTTCTAATAAAATAAAAATATTTTAAAAAATTCTGTCATGAAGGTGAACAGGTAATCATTCAATGCATTCCTTTAGTAAACCACCATCTGCAGGTCCTTGTGTCTCTCTCTATTCATTAAATGAGTTCAGGAAAGCTTCAAGGTGTTGACAATGAACATTCAAAATAAGATCATTGCCTCCGGGCACCACATCCTGCCTTTACTTGCATTGCATGGCACAAATCCACTAATCGTCTGCTGTTTAATGTTTCCTTGTGGTACAGAGTTGTACAGCACGGAAACAGGCCCTTCGGCCCAACTCGTACATGCCGATCAAGATGTCCCATCTAAACCAACCCCATCTGCCTGCATTTGGGCCATGTGCCTCTTATCACACACAGCTAGCATAATAAATGTTAAAACAAGGAACTACAGGTGCTGGTTAATACACAAAAAGGCACACAGTGCTGGAGTAACTCAGCGGGTCAGGCAGCATTTGTGGAGAACGTAGATAGGTGACGTTTCGGGTTGAGACCCTTCTTTAGACTGATTGTAGGTGCGGTGGGGGGGGGGGGGGCTGGAAGAAAAAAGCTGAAAGAGGGTTTGAAGAAATTAATTTAGTTTATTGTCACGAGTACTGCAGTACAGTGAAAAGCTTCTTTTGTTGCGTGTTATTCCAGTCAGCGAAGAGATGACATGATTAAAATCAAACCGTCCACAGTGTACAGATACAGGATAAAGGGAATAACATTTAGTGCAAGATAAAGCCCAATTAATTATAGTTCGATGATCTCCAATGAGGTGGATGATGGGTCAGGACCGCTCTCTAGTTTTGGTGATAGGACGGTTCAGTTGCCTGATAACAGCGAGGAAGAAACTGAATCTGGAGGTAGACATTTTCACACTTCTGTACGTACCTCTTGCCTGGTGGGAGAGGGGAGTAAAGGGAGTGACCATGGTGAGACTGGTCCTTGATTCTGCTTCTGGCCTTGCCGAGGCAGCGTGAAGGATGGGGTAATGTTTAATTGTCTTGGGTTGAAACAATGCAAATCATTCGAGCACAAGAGAACCCTCTAATCCAAAACAATTTGTTTCTCTCCAGGTATTAGCGGGACCAGAATCCAAATGGTTGAAACCAGGACCAAGTTGTCCAAAGCCTCGATAGAAGAATGTATAGTAGGAGCAAGCCTAGCTGTTTAAATGCTCGCTAAATGTAATTGAAGAGCATTTCTGCACAGCTAGGCACCTTATTTCTTTAACAGCCTGTCTTTTGCTTGTATTTTCTTTTCTATTCTAATTACAAATGAGTGTTTTGATTTATAATTTACTGCCGAGAGATATAACTGTCTCACTGCATTGTGACAGTGCTGTCTTTGTGAAATCACTTGAAACTGTATGATATGATTGTTCTGTAATTTAAAATAATTATCTTTGTTTGCTTTGTTTTTTTACCTGTTAGTTTTAGTCCACAGCCTGAGCTTAAAGCTCAGTTTGGCCTCAGTTCCAAAAGATGCTCTTGATTTTAACCATGATTTAAAAAAAAAAAAAGCCTGTACCTGGTGGTCATTGGATCCTATTTGGCAATTGCCACTTTTGTCTTCTGATACTTCTGTCTTTCCCTGAATCAGCGCTGACCGTATTAAATGACGAGTATCAAGTTTTAAACTAACCAGTCAGTACAAAAGCAGCTGTAAATATCACTGTGTTACCAAAAACAAGATGTGAAATGGTTTTGTTTGAGAATTTCAGTTTTGCGTTTCCCTCTCCCTCTAGTGCTACCCTTGTACGCCTTAATATATCGGCACCATAAATGACTACATTTCCGATCGTGAATCGGTATCAATCGGGCAAAGAGAACTAAAGCTTGCATCTATTAATTCGGTGGGGAAAAATAAATTTGAACGGGTCAGTCTTCGAATTCTGGTCATTTATATTTTGACAAAATCAAACTGGGACAAGATTGTGCCATATGGAGTCCGTGGTCTCTGAATCCTTGTGGCTTCTTATTCCACAGACACCTGTTGCATACAACACGCACACAAAACATTTCCGAGATTATGTACCGTTTGTGATGGAGCTTTTAAAAAAAAAAAACACCAGCAAAATCTTGGTGCATTTTCAGAACCTTATCCGAGCACTAGATGGTGACCTCTCAATGCTGTGGGTTTTATGTCTTTGAGGTTGGATACCCAATCGTGGGACCAGAAAGTACTTTTACTCCAGTTACATGAAAATATATATTTTAAAAAAAATAATAAAGAATTTAAAAATCATTATATAAACACAAATTGTTTTTACTCAAAAATGCCTCTGCTGTTTTATGTGCTGTGACGGAGATGAGACGAATTATGTAGAAACAAGGAACTGCAGGTACTGGTTTACCAAAAAAGACGCAGAGTGCTGGAGTAACTCAGCGGGTTCATACAAGGTCTGTGGATAACGTGGACAGGTGACGTTTTGGGTCAGGACTCTTCTTCAGACTACATTGGTTCAATTATTGGTTTGGTTACTAAGGATTTAGTAACCAACCCAATTGGCCTTTTTCCAATAATCTATCAAATAACAGTGAAATTTCACTACACCAATTGGTGTATGTGACAATAAATGGACCTTATGAAATAACCCTCTCGCCTGTGTTCACCTGTTACCGGCCATGCTCTGTCCAACCCCTCTTTCCCAGCTTTCTTTCTTGCCCTCCCCGCAATCAGTCCGAAGAAGGGTCCCTGACGCAAAACGTCACCGATGCAAGTTCTCCAGAGATGTTGCCTGACCCGCTGAGTTACTTCAGCACTTTGTGTCTTGAGATGAACTATCAACATATGGCTACATAGTTCAAGTTCAAGTGAGTTTATTGTCATGTGTCCCTGATAGGACAATGAAATTCTTGCTTTGCTTTAGCACTACAGAACATAGTAGGTATTGACTACAAAACAGTCAATAAGCAAGAAACCTTTATTTCTGTCACTTTCTGTTCAGGTGCTGTATCTTTACTTACTCGTCCCACCTGCCTGCATTTGGCCCATATCCCTCTAAATCTTGTTAGGGAAAGGTTTTTAGGAATTATAAATAGGATTGACAGATTAAAAAAAAAATCTGTTGCAAATGAGATGTGAAATCAGCAGAATTGATTAAATGAAACTGTTGAATCCAGTGTTAATCACAATGTGCCTTGCTGCAGGGCGAGTTAGCTACGCAGAACAGTGCATGAGGCAATGGAGAGAGAGACTCATATAGTACAGATAAAGGCCTTTCGGCCCAAGTCGTCCATTCCTAACTTTTTAAACCCTTTTTAACTTGTTTCCTTTGGTTCTTGATTTTCCCTCCTCTGGGTGAACGACTCTGTGCATTCACCCTATCTATTCCCTTAATGTTTCATGCACCTTTATAAACTCACCCCTCAGCCTCCTGCAGTCAAAGGACCTCTCCCTACAGCTCAGGCCCTCAAGTCCTGGCAATATTCTCGTAAATCTTCTTTGCGCTCCTTCCAGCTGAGTGACATCCTGTAGCAAGGTTGACCAAAACTGAACACACTATTCCAAATGTGGCCTCACCAATGTATTGTACAACTGTAACAAAGACTGGAACAGAGAATAAAGTGTTGGTGTCTGGAAGTTGGGGACAACTGAATGGAGGTGTTCTGAAAGCCCAGGCTTGCATCGATCTGAATAAGGGTCCAGAACGGTGCCTGTCCACACCCTCCACAGATGCTGCCTGAACTGCTGAATTCCTCCAGCATTTGTGGTTTTACTCAAAATTCCAGCATTGCAGTTCCTTGTGTCTCACTTTCTTCGATCAGTGTTGTGTGACTTGACCTTGGTAAGGAAGAAAAGTGCTACAGTGGGTCAGTCAGCATCTCTGCGGAACATGGATGGGCGACGATTTGCGTCGGGACCCTTCTGGGGACTTGGAACATCAAGGTGTGGGCATGGGTACAAAGGTAAGGCCTCTGCTGAGGACTGAGGGGAGAAATTGGTGCGAGTTCAGCTGAGTAACAGGGGAGGAGGATGTGGGGGAGAAAGGGGAGGGGGAAGGATGGGGGTGTTAGAGGTTACATAAAATTGGAGAATTCAATGTTCATACCATTGGGTTGGAAGCTACCCATTCAGAATATGAGCAGCATTGCTGCTGGAAATTACTTTAAAGAATGCATCATTTGAACTGTTAGCGCTTTAAATGTTTCCTCTATTATAAAACTAATATCATCATATGTAACCATTCTTGCTCAATTAGTCCTTGCTTTCTCCCTCCCTCCCTCCCCTTCCCAGCTCTCCCAAAGTCTACTGTCTCCGCCTCTTCTTTTCTTCTTCCCGCCTCCCCCCCCCCCACCTCCACATCAGTCTGAAGGAGGGTCTCGACCCGAAACGTCACCTATTCGTTCAAGGTCATTCCAGCATTGATGCTGCCTCACCCGCTGAGTTCCTCCAGCATTTTTGTCTTACCTTGGATTTTTCCAGCATCTGCAGTTCTTTCTTAAACATTCTTCCTCAATATGTCACCCATTCCTTCTCTCCAGAGGTGCTGCATGTCTCGCTGATGTTACTTCAGCATCTTGTATCTATCTTTGATTTAAAGCAGCATCTTCAGTTCTTTCCTGCACACTTCCTGAATCCTATGCCTTTATCATGCATTCTCTTTGTGTAACTTTAGCCTATTGTTCCCTGCTTCCTAGTTACAGTATTGGGGGACCATCAAGAAGCTCGGTGACTAAACTTACCTGTTTGATTATTTCTATAAAATGTTTAAAATCACTGCTGTATAAAAACTGATCACTACAAGTGTCGGAAACAAATGTTGTGTGGGAGTGAAGATAGACACAAAAAGCCAAAGTAACTCAGCGGGTTAGGCGACATCTCTGGAGAAAAGGAATAGGTGACATTTTGGATCGAGACCCTTCTTCAGACAGAGTCAGGGAGGGAGAAATGAGTGATATGAAAAGATACGTAGACCAAATCAATGAAATGTACGAAATGAAAAGACAAATCAAAGCCAGCATTGATGATCAAGGAAATGTGGAGCCCACAATGATCCATTGTTGGCTGTGGAGCATGTGATAAGGAGTGAGACAGTGAAACTCTGCAGGATGACAGTTAACCAATATGACGACTAGGGTGGGCGGAGAGGGGATGCAAGGGTTACTTGAAGTTGGAGAAATCAATATTCATACCGTTGGGTTGTAAGTTGCCCAAGTGATAGATGTTTCTCTAATTTATGTGTGGCCTCACTTTGACAGTGGAGGAGGCCCAGGTCAGAATGGGAAGGGGAGTGAAAGTGTTTAGCAACAGGGAGTTCACATTGTGTGTCGTTGTACATCGTGTGGTTTGCTGCAGCCACAGTCCTTGAATCAATAACTTCCTGTCTGCTGTAGATCTGCCCACATGCAAAACCAGCATCAATATAACTGAGCTGAGCACTAGTTTTAACCAAAGATCTTGGTTTTGACGATAATTCAATGTGTTTTCGTAACCACCACCGCAGTTATATAAGGGCTGACTTGTTCTGACGATAAGAATGATTGGTCAAAGCTGTTTAACAAAAAGTTAAGTGGCCACTGGATGAATTATTTAGTCTCAATTATCTTCATTTAATTTGGTAATCTCATTGATTTCTTCAGACTTCGAGACTTCTGTTATGCATATTTGATTTTTTTTTAGTTTTTTCCCTTTTCTTTAATGGAATGCTGAAGTTAATAATGAAATTAATCTCAAATAGATTTAAGATTAGCACAGTGGCGCAGCAGGAGAGCTGCCGTCTCACAGCGCTCAGAGACCCGGGTTTGATCCTGACCACCGGTGCTGTCAGTGTGGAGTTTGCACGTTCTCTCTGGATCAGTGTGAGTTTTTTTTTCTGGGTGCTCTGATTTCCTCCCACATCCCAAAGACGTGTGGGTTTGTGGGACAATTGGCCTCTGTAAATTGCACCTGGTGTATCGGGAGTGGATGAGAAAGTGGTTAAGTTTTGTTCAAGAAAGGACTGCAGATGCTGGAAAAATCGAAGGTAGGAAAATGCTGGAGGAACTGAGCGGGTGAGGCAGCATTTATGGAGCGAAGGAATAGGCGACGTTTCGGGTCGAGCCCCTTCAGATTTCATGCTTTATCTCTGGACTCCAAAACAAAGCCCAATGTGCCGCTAAGAGGGAGAGAAATCCTCAATGATATTTTAGAGCCCTGTCTCAAATAATAAACAAGTTCAGATATGTTACCTTTGCTTTCTCTCTGATTTATCTTGGTATGGGATTAACTGGTTTATGCCAGTCAATGTGCCAACTGCATGGATAATGTTTCCCCATCTCTGCTAAACGCCGCACTTGAAACAACTTGCACAACTCTGAAATGGGGCCCTTCGATCTGTCACCTCCAAGCTAAACCTTGTACTCTGATCTAGTTTGCCTGCAGTCGGTCCATTTCCGTCCGTGTTTTGCATACTTAAGGGTCTAAATATAATACAGTAAACCTTTGTTGTAACGGGGAAAATGGTGTCCGTTATAGCTGAGTGTCTGCTACAACAGAGTGTAATATGAGGCGTTTCATGTGTAGAGACCCAACAATAACATTTAGGCTGAGCAAGGACTGCACTGACAGAGGTGCCTGTTCTTCAGTGGAAACATTAAAGCACGGTGGCACAGCGGTAGAGTCGCTACCTTACAGCTACAGCGCCAGAGACCCGGGTTCGATCCTGACTACGGGGTGCTGTCTCTACGGAGTTTACACCTTCTCCCCGTGACCTTGCTTCGGTTTCCTCCCACACGTACAAGTTTGTAGGCTAATTGGATTGGTATGAATGTAAATCGTGTCTAGTGTGTGTGTAGGATAGTGTTAGTGTGCGGGGATCGCTGGTCGGTGCGGACCCGGTGGGCCGAAGGACCTGTTTCCGTTCTGTATCTCTAAACTAACCTAAACTAAGCAAAGCTCCAAGGCCGAGGAAGTGGCATGTGGTGGCGTCGGCAGCCCGGCCTGACAGTGAAGTTCGGTCGGTCTCTCCGCTATAATCGGTGCGATATAAAGAGAGGGGATCTCATAGAAACATATAAAATTCCTAAGGGAATGGAAGGCTAGATGCAGGAGAAATGTTTCCCCCCGTGTCGGGGACAGTCCAGAACCAGGGGTCACAGTTTAAGAATTAGAGAGAGATTAGAGATTCCTTTATCTGTCATTCAGACCTTTCGGTCTGAACGAAACTTCGTTGCCTGCAGTCATACATACAATAATAAATGACAAAACACACAATAAACACAAATTAACATCCACCACAGTGAGTTCACCAGGCACCTCCTCACTGTGATGGAGGCAAAAGTCCCAAAGTCTCTGTCTCTTCCCGCTTTGTTCTCCCTCTGCGCTGAGGCGATCCAGGCTTTTGATGCTGTCGCCCCGCCGGGCGACGGTAAGCCAGTCCAGCGGCCGAATCCGTGCTCCGCGACGGGCCGACTCAAACTCCGCGGCCCGGGGTGGTCGAAGCTGCCGAAGCTGCCGCCCTCCAGTCCAGCGGACGCAGCTGTAGTTGCGGGAGCCCCAGATTTCCATTTAGGACTGAGATGAGGAAAATCTTTCTCACCCAGAGAGTTGTGAATCTGTGGAATTCTCTGCCACTGAAGGCAGTGGAGGCCAATTCACTGGATGTATTCAAGAGAGAGTTAGATATTCTTAGGGCTAACGGAATCAAGGGATATGGGGAGAAAGCAGGAACGGGAACTGATTCTGGATGATCAGCTTTGATCGTATTGAATGGTGGTGCTGGCTCGAAGGGCCGAATGGCCTACTCCACCTATTTTCAATGTTTCTATGTTTCTATAAAGAGGTCTGTAAAAACGAGGTGTTTACTGTAATTGTATCGGACTCCACCACTCATTTATCATTCAAGTCAGGATGTGTGAACTTGATGACCCTGTGGTCCATCAACCACTTTCTTCAAATCAAATTAGAGAACAATTTTCAGGAACTTCATAAGCTCCCCAAATTCAAAACCAAATGACACGTCAATTTTTAAAAATATTCATAAGGTCATAAGTCCAAGGAGTAGAATTAGGCCACTCGGCCCATCAAGTCTACTGTGCCATTCAATTTTGGCTGATCTATCTCTCCTTCTAACGCCATTCTCCTCCCTTCTTGCCATAACATCTGACACCTGCACCTATTCTGCAGAATCAGAGTGAACATTAACAACAGAAGAGCAGAGAACTCAGATGGTTAATTGGAAATGATGGATGAAAGGAGGTTGGTTAACTTTCGATGACGGTCTGGTAAAAAGGTAAGTTGGAATTTTTTTTTAGCACATTAACCACAATAGACTTTTTTTCTAAGAGTTCTCGAACAATTTATTTGTGGCTTTGCTGGTACATATGACAATTAACACACACGAGGTTAAGGTGTGATTTTATAGAGGTGTTTAAAATCATGAGGTGAATTAATGGGATGAATACACTGAGTCTTTTGCTCAGAGTAGAGGAATCAAGAACCAGCGGGCATGGGTTCAAGGCAAGGGTTCCCAACCTGGGGTAAATTTCGCCTAACCAGGGGGTAAATTTGTTGATTCTAGATTTGTCCATATTTTTTCTCATTGATTGACTGTGTCTGCTTCTGGTGTACCGGCATTTGCTCATCATTAGTTGTTGATAAATAAGTGAAATAACATTGTTATGTGCTATTAAAGTTGCCAGGGGGGTGGGAGATTGCAACCTTCATGTGGTCCGCCCTGTTTCAACAAATTCAATCAAGCTGGCGTGCACAATCAAATAAGATCAAATAGAACACGTAGTCCTACAACTTTAGGCTGTGCGCGCCATACGCAAGAAGAAGAAAGTTGCCAGGGGTAAACGTGACGAAAAAGGTTGGGAACCCCTGGTTTAAGGTGAGAGGGGAAAGGTTTAAAATGTACCCGAGTGGCAACTTTTTCACTCAAGGGGTGGTGGGTTACATCGAACGAGCTGCCAGAGGAGGTAGTTGAGGCGGGTACTAAAACAACATTTAAAAGACACTTGGACAGGTACATGGAAAGAGCAGGTTTAGAGGGAAATGGACCAAACGCAGGCGAACTGGACTAGCGTCGATGGGGCCTCATGGGCAAGTTGGGTTGAAAGGCCTGTTTCTGTTCTCTAGGATTCTCGCACTCTTGAGTTGTGAGCACTCTGTTTTATCTGTTAAAAACCTAGATTTATCGTCAGGCTGGATATAGACAACTTTTGTAGCCTCTCTATACCTCTGAATTACAACATTTTCTTCTTGTATTGCATAGATCGCTTTGATCTTTGTGGAAATCTATCATGTTTAGTCATGTAATTGAACTGATTCCTTCCTGCTGCTCCTGATATTATATTATGGTGTCAGAGTTGACCTTCCACGTGACAAATAGGGATGACCAAGCGTGTGCTTGGCTGCCATTCTTGCATGAGTGAAAAACGAGGAAGGATTATTTCTAAGCCTTTCCCGTGGACCAGGAGTACTGCAATAGTGTGTATGAGTCAAGCGTCGAGTAGATGTCTTGGTTTATGCTCACGTGTACTGAGATACAGTGGGGGGAAACGTTGTTTCCTTCCTCATATTCCCCTCAAGTAGAAGAGTTCATAAGTTCTCGGAGCAAAATTAGTCCATTCGGCCCACCAAGTCTACTCCGCCATTCAATCAACCGAGTTCGGTTCTGACTGTGGGTACTGTCTGAACGGAGTTTACATGTTCTCCCCATGTCACACACAGCAGTCGTCATTATTTTCTTTGTATCTTCTTTTCTCCAGCATTTTAGAGCCACGAGTTATATCGCTGTATACTGTAATATATTAAAAAAAACACTTTCTGTTTTGGTAAATCCACTTGTTTGTCAAAATTATGCCTGAGATTTAAAGCAGGAAGTGAGTTATCCATGAGGCAATTGTTTTCATGTGGGTTTTTCCTCCGGGTGCTCCGGTTTCCCCCCTCACTCCAAAGACGTGCGGGTTTGGTTTCTGTGTAAACATTGTCCCGAGTGTGTAGCATAGAACAAGTGTCCAAAGATGATCCATGCTCGGTGTGGATTTGGTGGGCTGAAGGACCTGTTTCCACACTATATCTCAAACTAGAAAGCCAAGCAAAGATTACAATCCAGGCAAACTTCAGTGATCTCTAGATCTTGGACACGCTTCTTTATGCTTGTAATTAATTTCTTAAGAACTTTGTTGAAATGTGAACGGGTGATTAGTGGCTGACGTGGACTCGATGGGTCAAAGGTCCTGTTTCCATGTTGCAAATGTAAATGTTTACGAGAATGGCGTTAACTTGGGATGTTTGTGGAAGCTGGAGCAATTACACTAAGACCGGAACACCAGAGCAGAATATTCCACCGATTCTGAAGAATGGATCTTGACGTCTTCATTTTGCTCTTTTAGATCCTTAAGATTGGAATAAATCGCAGGACTTGCTTCGGTCTGAGCTGACGACTGAATGGTCACGGTGGAATATGCAATCGTATCTTCAGTTTCACCTTCAGACTGGAATAAAAAGAGTCAGTTAGATGTTTAAGTACAAACGCAAAATACTGTGGAAATCTGAGAATAGGGTGGCGCAGCGTTTGAGTTGCGGCCTCGCAGCGCCAGAGACCCTGGTTCAATCCCGACAACGGGTGCTGTCTGTACGGAGTTTGTACGTTCTCCCGGTGAGCCGCGTGGGTTTTCTCTGAGATCTTCGGTTTCCTCCCACACTCCAAAGACGTACAGGTTTGTATGTTAATTGGTTTGGTATAAATGTAAAATTGTCCCTTGTGTGTGTAGGGCCGTGTTAATGTGCAGGAATCGCTGGTCGGCACGGGCTCGGTGGGCCGAAGGGCCTGTTTCCGCGGTGTATCTCTAAACAAATAAACTAACTGCAGGAAATGTTCCCAATGTTGGGCGTGTGCAGAACCAGGGGCCACAGTCTTAGAATAAAGGGGAGGCCATTTAAGACTGAGATGAGAAAAAAACGTTTTCACGCAGACAGTTGTGAATTTGTGGCATTGAGAGAGTTGGATAGAGCTCCAGGGGCTAGTGATCTTAAGGGATATGTGGAGAAGGCAGGCACGGGTTATTGATTGGGGACGATCAGCCATGGTCGCAATGAATGGCGGTGCTGGCTCGAAGGGCCGAATGGTCTCCTCCTGCACCTATTTTCTATGTTTCTATGTGTCTATGAAATGCTCAACAGGTCAGGCAGCAAACGTGGAGAGAGAAACCGAATCAAAGGGCAGTATTGCGTTGTGATTTGTTAAAGAAAAGGACACAAAGTGCTGGATTAACTCAGCGGGTCAGGCAGCATCTCTGGAGAATATGAATCGGTCAGGACCCTGCTTCAGACTCAAAGGTCCCGACCTGAAATGTCACCTATCCATGTTCTCCAGAAATGCTGCCTGACCGGCTGAGCTACTCCTGCACTCTGTCTTGTTCTGTAAATCAGCCTCTACAGTTCAACACGTGTAAAGAAGAGATGTATCCTGTTCAGAATTTGAAAGGATAAATAATACAGTATGGTTTCACACAGCTCTACATTCTTACCTTGGCTGTGGTGGGAGTTTTTGAGTTTTTGCAACCATCTGCAAAACAGGTAACAGCATGTAATTTAGAATAACAATAGTTCTCATATTTCCCCGAGTAGCAGAAAAAACATTGAACAGTACAGTACATGAAACGGGCCCTTCGGCCCACATTGTCTATACCCGACATGGTGCCAAGTTAAACTAATCCCCTCTGCCTTCAAGTGATCCACATCCCTCCATTCCCTGCATATCCATGTGCCTATCTAAAAGCCCCGTAAATGTCGCTATCGTATCTGCCTCCACCACCACCCCTGGCAGCACGTTCCAGGAGTCTCCGACTCTCCCCGCATTTGTCCCGCACGTCTCCTTTAAATTTTGCCCCGCAGGTGCTGGCCACAAAGCTATGGTAGAGTTGCTGCCTAACAGTGCCAGAAACCCGAGTTCGATCCTGACTACGGTTGGTGTCTGTACGGAGTTTGTACGTTCTCCCTGTAACCATGTGGATTTTCTACGGGTGCTCCGGTTTCCACCCACACTCCAAAGATGTACAAGTTTGTAGGTTAATTGGCTCCTGTAATATTGTAAATTGTCCCTGGTGTGTAGGATAGTGCTGGTGTACCGGGGTGATCGCCGGTTGGCGCGGATTCAATGGGGCCCAAGGGCCTGTTTCCATGCTGTATCTATTCCTCCCACGTTACAAAGTCGTGCAGGTTTGTCGGTGAATTGGCTTCTGTAAATCGTCCCTAATGTGTAGGATAGAACTAGTGTAAGGGTGAGTGTTGGTCGGTGTGGACTCGGTGGGCCGAGGGCCCTGTTTGCACACTGTTTCTCTTAAAAATAAATACTGTAGCTGGGGAACAAGGAGATGGTAGACTTCTTGATGGATGTGGTTGAAAGCAGGTTTGTTCCGCTTGTGATGAGGTGTCAACCGCAGCACACATCTCAGTTCCCCACTCTCTTCCGCACTCATGCTCCCCCCCCTCCCCCCTTCCCCCTCCCACTAACCAACCGAGCATTTTACCAGAAGCTGCAACCACATGTTACTTTCCGGTCTTATCAACCGAGTACCACTTCCTTTTCATACTCATACACTGAGGAGACGCTCGTGGTTGTGGGTTCAAGACCCACGACTGAAACCTGACTCTTCAGACTGCGAGTCAGGGGAGAGGGAAACGAGATATATGAAAAAGTACATCGAATAAATGATTGAAAGGCACGTAAAAAGACGGATCAAAGCCAGCACCGATGATCAAGGAAATGTGGAGCCCACAATTGTCCATTGTTGGCTGTGGGGAAAGTGATAATGAGAGCGGATCTTATTGAAACATATAAGATGTTTAAGGGTTTGGACACGCAAGGGCAGGAAACATGTTCCCGATGTTGGGAGAGTCCAGAACCAGGGGCCACAGTTTAAGAATAAGGGGTAAGCCATTTCGAACAGAGATGAGGAAACATTTTTTCACGCAGAGAGTTGTGAGTCTGTGGAATTCTCTGCCTCAGAGGGCGGTGGAGGCAGGTTCCCTGGATACTTTCAAGAGAGAGCTAGATAGGGCTCTTAAAGATAGCGGAGTCAGGGGATATGGGGAGAAGGCAGGAACGGGGTACTGATTGGGGATGATCAGCCATGATCACATTAAATGGCGGTGCTGGCTCGAAGGGCCGAATGGCCTTCTCCTGCTCCTATTGTCTATTGTCTATTGATACAAACAGTGAAACTCAGCAGGATGACAGTGAAACTAGTGCGACGACCAGATTGGGGGAGAGACGGAGAGAGAAGGAATACAAAAGTTACTTGGAGTTTGAGAAATCAATATTCACACCGCTGGGGTTGTAAGCTGCCCAAGCGAAATATG
The DNA here is from genome assembly GCA_038087875.1 of Malacoraja senta. NCBI lineage: Eukaryota > Metazoa > Chordata > Chondrichthyes > Rajiformes > Rajidae > Malacoraja > Malacoraja senta. Next base: position 24,876 of record JAXLNO010003381.1, read on the forward strand.
AGGCGCTGATCATCCAATTTGCATTTGGCCTCACTGTGACAGTGGAGGAGGCCAAGGACAGAAAGGTCAGTGTGGGAATGGGAAGGGGAGTTAACTAATGGCAACTGGGAGATGGCGTGGGTCAAGGCGGACTGAGCGAAGGTGTTCAGCGAAACGATCTCCCAGTCTGCGCTTGGTCTCGCCGATATCTTGCAGATGGGCGTACAACATCCAGTGACACTAGTCTGAAGAAGGGTTTCGGCCCGAAACGTTGCCTATTTCCTTCGCTCCATAGATGCTGCTGCACCCGCTGAGTTTCTCCAGCATTTTTGTGTACCATCCAGTGACACTATTTGGAATAAGTCTCGGTGACCTCTGGTGTCCCGGCTTTCCATCACGGGCACGGAACATGTTTAGTTTAGTTTAGCGATACAGCGCAGAAACAAGCCCTTCGGCCCGCCGATCACCCGTACACTAATCCTACACGATGGCGCAGTGGTAGAGTCGCTGCGTCCCACGGTACGAGTTCATTCCAAGAGTTCTCCCGAGTTTGCCCTGATTCGAACTCGGAGATTACAGCCCAGAGATCCAGGTTCAATCCTGACTATGGGTGCTGTCTGTATGGAGTTTATACATTCTCCCCGTGACCGGCGTGGGTTTCCTCTGGGAACTCCCGTTTCCTCCCACACTCCAAACACCTTCAGGTCTGTAGGTTAATAGGCTTGGTAAAATAGCAAATTGTCCCTGGTGTGTGTCGGATAGTGCTAGTGTAAGTGGGTGGCTTGTTGGTGCAGACCCAGTGGACCGTAGGGCCTGTTTCCACGCTGTATCCCTCATCTAAACTAAACTATACCTCACACTGGGGATAATTTACAGATATGTATTGCAATTTAAGCCTCTTTGAAGTCCTTGGACATGTTTATTGGCATTTTCTCTGGCGCTGTAACACCATATTCTTTTTTGCACCTGATGTACTCGTGTACGGAAGATAGACACAAAATGCTTGAGTAACTCAACGGGATGGGCAGCATCTCTGGAGGGAAGGAATGGGCGACGTTTTGGGTCGAGACCCTTCTTCAGATGGGTCGAAACATCCGACTCGAAACATCACCCATTCCTTCTCTCCAGAGATGCTGCCTGTCCCGTTGAGTTACTCCAGCTTTTTGTGTCTATCTTCGGTTTAAACCAGCATCAGCACGTGTTCAGTATGATTTGACTGGGTGGCATGCAAAACAACGTTTTTTCACTGTACGACAATAATAACTCCATACGCAGTTACTGTTCTTTCATCATTTTAACTGCAGAAGAAATATTTTGTTGGCTACTTACTTTCTTGAGGGATAGTTTCTGACTGTTTCCTCTTCTTTACAAGTAGAACTATCGGTAGTACAATCAATAGTCCCAACACGAGTGGAAGTATAATGTGCCAAATCTGCGGGGTGCCGCTATTAAAACACGATTGAGAAACATTGAATGAGACAAGGAACAATATCTCTAACACTAAATTGAGCTAGAATGAGGAAGGACACAAAGTAGCTCAGCAGGTCAGGGCTGAATCCCCGGAGAAAGTGGACAGGTGATGTTTCGGGTTGAGATCTTTCTTCGGATCAAAGAAGGGTGTCGACCCGAAACGTGAATCTGAAGAAGTGTTTTGACCTGAAAGGTCACCTTATCCATGTTCTCCAGCGATGCTGCCTGACCCGTTGAGTTACTCCAGCACTTTGTATCCCTTTCTGTATTAACCAACTTCTGCAGTTCTTTGTGTTGACAAACTAGAATGTGGATGAAACTGGAAGCAAGATGCGAGGAACTGCAGATGCTGGTTTAGAATAAGAGACGGTGTGGCACAATGGAGCAGCGCCAGATACCCGGGTTTGAACCTGACCTCGGGTGCTGTCTGTACGGAGTTTGTACGTTCTCCCCGCGACCGCGTTGGTTTTCTCCGAGATCTTCGTTTTCCTCCCACACTCCAAAGACGTGCATAAATGTCTTGGCTTGGTATAAATGTAAATTGTCCCTGGTATGTGTTGGATACTGTTAGTGTGGCGGGGATCGCTAGTCCGTACGGACTCGGTGGCCGAAGGGCCTGTTTCTGCGCTCTATCTCTAAACTAAACTAAACATGACGTATTGAACCAATACCAACAACAATCAGTAAATAATTATTAGATTGAAGATGACTGCAGAAATCTTACCTTGCTTGTTGCTTGGTGCCTCTGGTTTTGTTATCGTTCCTGAGGTGGGTTGTTAAATCAACATATTATACCAATTCATATCAATTACAACACAACATAACATAATCTCAAGGAACTGAAGATGCAGCAAATTGCCCTTTAGTCTGTAAGGAGTAGATAACAAAAATCAAGTGTGAATGGATGGTTGGCATGGATTAGATGGGCCGAAGAGCCTGTTTTCATGTTGCATCTTTCAATTCAATTAATATGTATATTAACAAGAGGGTTCAGAAAGTTGTCTAAGAGTAATAAACATAAGTGAAATATTTGGTAATAAATTCCACAATCAGAGATTAGTAAGAAGGTAAAACTCAGGCAAATATCAGGACACGGTTTAGGGAAAGCTTTGAAGATACGAGGTTGGGGGAGATGAGAAGAATTAGAAGGCTGTGGAGGCCAAGCCAATGGATATTTTTAAGGCAGAGATTGAGAGATTCTTGATTAGTACGTGTGTCAGGGGTTACGGGGAGAAGGCAGGAGAATGGGTTGAGAGGGAAAGATAGATCAGCCATGATTGAATGGCGGAGTAGACCTGATGGGCCGAATGGCCTAATTCTACTCCAACAACTTACGAGAATGGAGAGAGATACATGGAATATAATATCAGTAAAGACTGTTTGCATGCTGAATTTCTACATAACTGTTGAATCACAGTAATTTTATGTTGATTTATACCTTGAAACATCACGGTTGTAACCTGTGAGATCTCAAAGTCGACTGGTGTCCTGGCCCCACACCAATATTCCCCCACATCTCTTTCATCAGTGTGCCTGATCGTGATAGCAAAGTTGTTGAATTCGTTCGCACTGATTGACAATTTGCTGCTGTTGTAGTGTTTAGGCGTCACTATGATGCTGCAACTATTCACAGAGACGACTTTACACAAGAATTTCTCATACGCTTCAAATTGCGCCTTGTACCGGCAATGTATAGTGGTGGCATTGCCCATTACGCCCTTGACTGTAGTACGGTTTAGTATCCGTGAATCTGCTGTAATGGAAACAAAATGAGGGCATGAGAGATCAGAGATGCTGACTGTTGACTTTGGTAGGGAAGAGCCAAGGGATGCACAAACCTTAGTTTAGTTTAGAGATACAGCGTGGAAACAGTCCCTTCAGCTCACTGAGTCTGCACCGACCAGCGATCCCCGCACATTATCACTTTCCTACACACACTAGGGATAAGTTATAATTGTGCTGAAGCCAATTAACCTACAAGCTTTGGAGTGTGGGAGGAAACCGGAGCTCCCGGGGAAAACCCACGAAGGTCACGGGGACAACGTACTAACTCCGTACAGACAGCACCCGTGGTCAGGATCGAGCCCGGGTCTCTGGGGCTGTAAGGCGGCAACTCTTCCGCTGTGCCCACGGGCTGGCACCCTCATTATTGGGATGCTGAAGATGGAAAGTTACCGTGAGGCCATGTGTAAATTGGTGGAACAGCACCTCATATGTTGCTGGGTTCGCTTACAACCCAGCAGTATGAATGTTGAATTCTCTAATTTTAAGAAACTTCTACTAACACTCCACTCCCCTCCCCCCTTGCCCCCTTCCACCCTAGTTCCACCAGCTCTTCTCCAGCTCCCTTCTTTCAGTCTGAGGAATTGCCCCGACCCGGAACGGCTGGCCTTGTATACTCTGGAATTTAGAAGGATGAGAGGGAATCTTGGTGAAACATATAAGATTATTAAGGGTTTGGACACGCTCGAGGCAGGAAACATGTTCCCGATGTTGGAGGAGTCCAGAACCAGGGGCCACAGTTTAAGAATAAGGGGTAAGCCATTTAGAACGGAGATGAGGAAACACTTTTTCACACAGAGAGTGGTGAGTCTGTGGAATTCTCTGCCTCAGAGGGCAGAGGAGGCCGGTTCTCTGGATACGTTAAATAGCTAGAGAGGGCTCTTGAAGATAGCAGAATCAGGGGATATGGGGAGAAGGCAGGAACGGGGTACTGATTGGGGATGATCAGCCATGATCACATTGAATGGCGGTGCTGGCACGAAGGGCCGAATGGCCTACTCCTGCACCAATTGTCTATTGTCTATTGACCCAAAATGTCACCTATTCCATTTCTCCCGGGATGCATCCCGCTGAGTTACTCCAGCATTTTGTGTCTATCTTCAGTGTAAAGCAGGGTCCTTCCTACACACCTTTGTAAGTTTAACTCACTTAACATCGGTAGACGCAATGAACTGCAGATGCTGGAATCTGCGTAGAAAGTGCTGGAGTAACTCAGCGGGATGGGCAGCACCTCTCCATAACAATCAGTATGCTCATTATGGCACAGCAGTCCAAGTGTATATTATCAGTGAAGCATATTATCGGTTGTAAAATCTTCGGAAAACCTCTTACCTGTGAAAACATCCAGCATGACAATATCTGAAACATGGATTATTTTTGTCTGAATTGTTCCACACCAGTATGTTCCTGAATCATTCTTCTGAAGTTGACTTGTTACAAAAACAGACCCATTGAGTCTTCTCATTGATATCCTTCCACTACTGTCCACTTCTTTCTCAGTCTTGACTATTACATGGCACCCCTTTCCAGAATAGGCTTTGCACCAGCTGACACGTCCTGTTTTCTCAGCGTTTGGACATTCTATAGTCACTGTTTCTCCCTCGCCAGCTCTTATCACCATCAAGGGAAGCTGTGCTAAGGAACCTGTTGGGTGAAATTTAGTGCTGGAAATTTTATAGAATCACATCAAAATATTCCCATAACCCCCTCCCCCTGGACATAATCTCATGTTCATAAGTTACAGGAGAACATTTGGGCCATTCGGTTCATCGTCTGTCCATCCATTCAATCATGGCTGATCTATCTCTCCCTCTCAACCCAATTCTCCTGCCTTCTCCCCATAACCCCTAACACCCTATTTACTAACCAAGAATCTGAAAATCTCCGCCTTAAAAATACCCAATGACTTGGCCTCCACAGCCATCTGTGGCAACGACTTCCACAGATTTACCACCCTGTGTCAAAAGAAATTCATCCACAACTCCTTTGTACAGGTATGTCCTTTGTAACAGGTACAGGTACAGGATAGTAGCGCAGCGGTAGAGATGCTGCCTTACAGCGCCAGAGACCCGGGTACGTGTGCAGCCTGTACGGAGTTTGTACGTTCTCCCTGTGACCTGCATAGGTTTTCTCCGGGAGCTCCGGTTTCCTCCCACACTCGAAAGACGTGCAGGTTTGTCGGTTAATTGGCTTTGATAAAAATCGTTCCTAGTGTGTAGGATAGAACTAATGTGCAGAGATCGCTGGTCAGCATGGACTCGATGGGTCGAAGGGCCTGTTTCCACGCTGTATCTCCAAACTAAACTAAACGTCCTGTTATTCTGAGGCTGTGCACTCTGGTCCTAGACTCTCCCACCAGTGGAAACATCCTCTCCACATCCACTATTTCCAGGCCTTTCACTATTCATTACGTTTCAATGTCACCCTCGTCCGAAAATGGGAGGTGGGAGGGAAACTCGAGCATCCGGAAGAAACCCATACGGTGACGGGGAGAAACTCCACAAAGACAGCATCCGAGGAAGGATTGTAGCGCAAAATCTTCTCTGCTGCATCTTCACTGAAATCATAGAACAGCACAGCACAGAAACAGGCCATTTGGTCCACAATCGCCATGCTGAACATGATTCCATGACCAACCCTTATCTGCCCTTGCCAACGACTCTTAAAAACTGATTGAGGTGGTGGGGCATTCTCCTCACCCTCTCCCCCCACCACAATCAGTCTGAAGAAGGGTCCCGGCCCAAAATATTACCTATCCATGTTCTCTAGAGATGCTGCCTGACCCGCTGAGTTACTCCAGCACTTTGTTCTTTTTTCTCTTACATGCACGTGCCATTCCGAAAATCTCTTAAATCCTCTGCTAAATCCCATGCTCTTGGCACAGTTCGTTTTAACTCTTGCTAAAATGTAAAGTTAATTGGTTCCTTTCTAGGCTCCTGGTCCTTTGGCTAAACAGCAGTATATCATCACTTATTTAAATAACAAGAGGTAATGTTCGTGTTAACATATAACTGCGCTATGGTTCCATGACCATAAGTTAATGGGGCAGATTAGGTTGTTCGGCTCATCATGTCCACTCTGCCATTCGATCATGGCTGATCTATCTCTCCCTCCTAACCCCATTCTCCTGCCTTCTCCCCATAACTCCTGGCACCCGTACTAATCAATAATCTGTCCATCTCAGCTTTAAGTGGAAAAACTTACTTGAAGTCACAGTCAGAAACAGCAGAATGTAAAACATCGTGGTTCCAGAAAGAGAGAGATCCTTGTTTTCCGATGAAGCGGTCTCCAATTTGCGCTGTGCACAACTTACTCTTGTTTGATTTAACCACTTGTTCCGTGTGCAAACTTCCTCACAAATGAAGAAATGCTTTGCAATGTGACATAGAGTAAGGAACATTGACCCATATCCCATTTTGCAATCTGTTGCCTGCACATTGTCAACGGTTCCACTTTGGGGGATGAACTGTGGTTGGCAGAGTTTTGGGCAGAAGACAAGCTGAACTGAAGCAGGTTTCCAGTGAGGGTATCCACAGCTTGTGTGGTCACATCCCAATCCTGTCCTCCTTAAAGATCAGTTTGGAGATGCACTTTTTATAATTAATACTTTGCAATCCAATGTAGAATAAGGAACATTGACAAAAATCCTGTTTCACAACTTGCTGAACTTACAGCGCCAGAGACCTGGGTTCAATTGTGACTGTGGGTGCTGTCTGTACGGGGTTTGTACGTTCTCCCCATGACCGCGTGATTTTCTCCGGGTGTTCTGGTTTCCTCGCACCATCCAAAGACGTGTGGATTTGTAGGTTATCTGGCTTCGCTAAGTTGTAGATTGTCCCTAGTGTGTCGGATAGTCCTAGCGTACATGGTTGTCTCCAGAGATGCTGTCTGACCCGCTGAGTTACTCCGGCTTTTTGTGTCTACCTTCCTTCCTAAACAGTTGAAATTATTCCTTCATGGCTGGGAAGAGAGCTGAGAAGATTTATCAGGATTTTGCCTGGACTCGAAGGTCGGAGCTTCAAGGAGGATGTGTCTCACCGTGGCCACTCGCTCTTCTCCCCTCTCTCATCAGGCAAGAGGTACAGAAGTTTGAAAACGCACACTTGCAGATTCAAGGAGTTTCTTCCTTCCTTCATGTTAGCATGAAACGGAACCATCTGATTACTTACTAGAGAGTGATCCTGATCTACCATCCACCTCATTGGAGACCATTGAACCATCTTTAATTGGACTTTACTGGACTTTAACTTGCACTGAACCTACAGTATTTCCCTTTATCTGTATCTGTACACTGTGGATGGCATGATTGTAATCATGTACAGTCCCTTTGCTGGATAGCATGCAACAAAAATATATATAATTGTTCCTTGGTACATGTGACAATGATAAACTAAACTAAATTTGGATAAACTAGGACTTTATTCCTTGGAGCACAGGAGGCTAAGGGGTGATCTTATAGAGGTGTATACAATCATGAGGAGGAATTTATAGGGTGAGTTCACAGAGTCTTTTACCCAGAGTAAAAGGGGAATCAAAATCCAGAGGACAAGTTTAAATTGAGGGGGGAGGGATTTAATAGGAACCTGAGGGGCAAACCTTTCACTCAGAATGTGGTGGGTATATGGAATGAGCTGTCAAAGGAGGTAGCTAAGGCAGCTACTGTAACAACATTTAAAAGACAATTGGACAGGTACATGGATAGGAATGGTTTAGAGGGACATGGATCAAATGCGGCCAAATGGGACTACTCAGGTGGGCATTTTGGTCAGCATGATGAGTGAAGGGTCTATTTCCGTGCTATATAACTATGAGTCTATGATTCTAATTCAGTACCATGATAACCTCTCTGATGCTGCAGAGACATGCTGCACGATGGTCAGATCCTATGACTAGGAAGATGAGAGTCAATGTGATCTTGACCTCCATGGATAGAGTAGACCAGGTATGAAGGTCCTCTTGTATCTCAATGTAGACAGACGGAATATCATGAGATATCATAATATCTTGGGGTGCAGTGGTGGAGTTGCTGCCTTACAGCACCAGAGACCCAGGTTCGATCCTAACTACGGATGCTTGTCTGTATAGATACATAGATACATAGATACATAGAAAATAGGTGCAGGAGTAGGCCATTCGGCCCTTCGAGCCTGCACCGCCATTCAATACGATCATGGCTGATCATCCAACTCAGTATCCCGTACCTGCCTTCTCTCCATACCCCCTGATCCCTTTAGCCACAAGGGCCACATCTAATTCCTTCTTAAATATAGCCAATGAACTGGCCTCAACTACCCTCTGTGGCAGAGAGTTCCAGAGATTCACCACTCTCTGTGTGAAAAAGTTTTCCTCATCTCGGTCCTAAAGGATTTCCCCCTTATCCTTAAGCTGTGACCCCTTGTCCTGGACTTCCCCAACATCGGGAACAATCTTCCTGCATCTAGCCTGTCCAACCCCATAAGAATCTTGTACGTTTCTATAAGATCCCCTCTCAATCTCCTAAATTCTAGCGAGTATAAGCCAAGTCTATCCAGTCTTTCTTCATATGAAAGTCCTGACATCCCAGGAATCAGTCTGGTGAACCTTCTCTGCACTCCCTCTATGGCTATAATGTCCTTCCTCAGATTTGGAGACCAAAACTGTACGCAATACTCCAGGTGTGGTCTCACCAAGACCCTGTACAACTGCAGTAGAACCTCGCTGCTCCTATACTCAAATCCTCTTGCTATGAAGGCCAACATACCATTCGCTTTCTTCACTGCCTGCTGCACCTGCATGCCTACTTTCAATGACTGGTGTACCATGACACCCAGGTCTCGCTGCATCTCCCCATTTCCTAATCGGCCACCATTTAGATAATAGTCTGCCTTCCCGTTTTTGCTACCAAAGTGGATAACCTCACATTTATCCACATTATACTGCATCTGCCAAACATTTGCCCACTCACCCAGCCTATCCAAGTCACCTTGCAGTCTCCTAGCATCCTCCTCACAGCTAACACTGCCCCCCAGCTTAGTGTCATCCGCAAACTTGGAGATGTTGCTTTCAATTCCCTCGTCCAGATCATTAATATAAATTGTAAATAGCTGGGGTCCCAGCACTGAGCCTTGCGGTACCCCACTAGTCACTGCCTGCCATTGTGAAAAGGACCCGTTTACTCCTACTCTTTGCTTCCTGTTTGCCAGCCAGTTCTCTATCCACATCAATACTGAACCCCCAATACCGTGTGATTTAAGTTTGTCTCTTATGTGGTACCTTGTCGAAAGCCTTCTGAAAGTCCAGATACAACACATCCACTGGTTCTCCCCTATCCACTCTACTAGTTACATCCTAGAGTTTGTACGTCCTCCCTGTAACCTGCGTGGGTTTTCTTCGGGATCTCCAGTTTCCTCCCACACTCCTAAGACGTGCAGGTTTGTCGGTTAATGGGCTTGGTTTAATTATAAATTGTCCCTGATGTGTAGGATGGTGTTAGTGTGCGGGGATCGCTGGTCGCCGCAGACTTGGTGGGCCGAAGGGGTTGTTTCAATAGACAATAGACAATAGGTGCATGAGTAGGCCATTCGGCCCATCGAGCCAGCACTGCCATTCAATGTGATCATGGCTGATATTCCCCAATCAGTATCCCGTTCCCGCCTTCTCCCCATATCCCCTGACTCCGCTATCTTTAAGAGCCCTATCTAGCTCTCTCTTGAAAGTATCCAGAGAACCAGCCTCCACCCCCACTGTTCCTCTAAACTAAACCAAACTTAGTAATGCCAGTGTCAGCTGAGTGGCCTTTCAGTAATAAGGAGAGTACTGTGCCTTGAATTTCAATGGGACAGTTTTGGTTTGGTTTGCAATTTTGAGCAATTTTTTATTGGTATGAGTAGAAATGGTGGTTGTGCAATAAATGCAATCATTTACTGCATGTGAGCGGTGCTGGGAAAGTGTCAAGCATAGTGTGATCAGGAACGAGAGCTCCAATTGCAGAACTTTATATTGCGAACATTGTAAGCATGATTGACTCAGGGTAAGAGAGTCAAAGGTTACGAGGACCACTCGAGAATGTGAAAACGAGGAATTATAGACCAGTTAGTCTTACATTGGTATTGGGGAAGAAGCTGGAATCAATTATTAAGGATGTTATAGCAGCGCATTTGGAACGCAGTGACAGGATCGGTCAAAGTCAGCATGGATTGATGAAGGGGAAATCATGCTTGATTAATCTTTTGGAATTTGTTGAGGATGTAACAAGTAGAATGGATAAGGGAGAGCCAGTGGATGTGGAGTATCTGGACTTTCAAAAAGCCTTTGACAAGGTCCCACACAAGAGATTAGTGTGCAAAATTAGAGCACATGGTATTGGGGGTAGGGCATTGACATGGATAAAGAACTGGTTGGCAGACAGGAAGCAAAGGGTAGGAATTAACGGGTCCTTTTCAGAATGGCAGGCAGTGACTAGAGGGGTGCCACAATGCTCGGGGCTGAGACCCCAGTTATTTACAATATATATTATCGATTTAGACGAGGGAATTAAATATAACAATACTAAGTTTGTGGATGACACAAAGCTGGGTGGCAGTGTGAGCTGCAAGGACGATGCTAAGAGGCTGTAGGGTGACTTGGATCGGTTGGGTGAGTGGGCAGAAGAATGGCAGATGCAGTACAATGTGGATAAATGTGAGGTTATCCACCTTGGTGGCAAGAACAGGAAGGCAGATTATTATCTGAATGGTGTCAGATTAGGAGAAGAGAGGTGTAACGGGACCTGGGTGTGCTTGTACATCAGTCACTGAAAGTAAGCATGCAGGTACAGCAGGCAGTGAAGAAAGCCAATTGGTCATCATTGTGAGAGGATTTGAGTTTTGGAGCAAGGAGGTCCTACTGCAGTTGTACATGGCCTTGGTGACCACACCTGGAGTATTGTGTCCAGTTTTGGTCTCCTAATTTGAGGAAGGACATTATTGCTAATTGAGTGAGTGCAGTGTAGGTACACCAAGTTATTTCCCGGGATGGCGGGACTGAGATATGACGAAAGAATGGTTCGACTAGAAGTTAGAAGGATGATAGGGGATCTTATGGAAACATATAAAATTCTTAGAGGATTGGACAGGTTCGATGCAGGAAAAATGTTGTCGGTGTTGGGGGAGTCCAGAACCGGGGGACATAGTTTAAAAATAAGTGGTAGGCCATTTAGGACTGAGATGAGGGGAAACCTTTTCACCCAGGGAGTTGTGAATCTGTGGAATTCTTTGCCACAGAAGGCAGTGGAGGCCAATTCATGAAACTTAGAAATACAAAATGTAAACAGGCCCTTCGGCCCACCGAGTCTACACTGACGGTTGATCACCCGTTCACATTAGTTCTCCCAGAGACACACTTTTCACCCAGAGAGTTGAGTATCTGTGGAATTCTCCACCACAGAAGGCAGTGGAGGCCAATTCACTGGATGTATTCAAGAGAGAGTTAGATTTAGCTCTTAGGGTTAAGGGAATCAGTCGATATGGGGAAAAAACTGGAACGGGGTACTGATATCACTGTACCTTAATTGGTACATGTGACAATAAATGTGAACTTGAACTTGATTTTGGATGATCAGCCATGATCATATTGAATGGCGGTGCTGGCTCAAAGGGCCGAATGGCCTACTCCTGCACCTATTTTCTATGTTTTGATGTTTCTATGTACTGTTCAGTACAAGTATCACTATGCATAAATATTTGGATACATCTTAGATAAGCATCTCAGATACAGTGCAAGTGTATAGCACTGGTGCATTGAGACAGTGTGCAGAGTTAGCTCCCATACATACAGGAAAACCACAGTGAGGGCATTTTGCGAAAGTGTGGCACTGATAGTGAGGGATTTTTAAAATTTCTTGAAAACATGAAAAACTGTTAAATGCAACTAAATGTGTCTGTTCTCCTTCTGTTAGACGAACAAGAGCAATGAGAATTGCCAGCAGAAATGTGTGTGTTGTTTAAATATTTAATGTTGTTTGGATGGTCAGTAATCAATAATTGCATTCAATCAACCCGCCCCCCCCTCTCCTCACCTGTATCCACCTATCACTCGCCACATTTTGTGCAGCCCCCACGTCTCTTCCAGTTTAATAACCGGAGGCTTTTTCATGGGGCAGCACGGTGGCGCAGCGGTGGAGTTGCTGTTTGGAGGACATTGCAATTGAAACAACTTCTCTTGCCACATGCGTTGTGAAGCTCGATTGTAAACCGATGGACTTCTGATGCAGCTGACTCCTTCAGCTATTGATTTATCCCATTCCCCATCTAACATGTAATGCTGTAGTTTAGTTTAGTTTAGAAATACAGTGTGGAAACGGGTCCTTCGGCCCGCTGAGTCCACATCGACCAGCGATCACCCATACACTAGTTCTATCCTACACACTAGGGGCAATTTACAGAAGGCAATTAACCTGCATGTCTTTGGAATGCGGGAGGAAGCGAGAGAAAACCCACGCGATCACAGGGAAAACGTACAAACTCCACACAGACAGCACCCGTGGTCAGGATCGTACCTGGGTCTCCTGCGCCATGAGGCAGCAAATCTACTGCTGAGGCACTCTTTGCTTTAGACTTTAGAGATAGAGGCCCTTCGGCCCACTGAGGCTTTTAGATAGTATGGTATGGTACTTTATTTGTCATGTACCGAGGTACAGTGAAATTCATTTTTGTATACATCTCAGTACAAGTATAAGATAGGCACATAGATATGCAGGGGGTGGAGGGATAGTGGACTATGTGCAGGCAGATGAGATCAGATTAACTTTGCCTCATGTTTGGCATGGACAATGTGGGCCGAAGGGCCTGTTCCTATGCTGTTCTGTGTTCTACGTCCATCCGGAAAACCACCTTCGACAAAGTCCGTAAGATCTTGGGCTCAACAGGTATTCAGAGGACAAGTGTACTTTATTGTATGCTTACAACATCTCCCATGTAGATGTTTCATTACAAAACATTTGTACATATTTACACAATCTCTCACTTGCGAATCCTGTTCCTCATACACATATTTGCAAGCCACTTCGCTTCGTGTAAACATTCACAAAATACAGGGAAATTAAAGCAATTGTCTGGAAAGCACTGGGGCCTGTTTCTGCGCTGTATGACTCTATGACTTAGCAACAATACTGTCTTTCTTGGTAAACTGGATGGTGGAAAGTCAACCAGTGAGTTTTAACAACAAGCCGGCAGTTTGTGTTCAACAGTACATATACATATTTATTTTTAAATCACAAATTAATAGCAGTTCAAAATCCACAGCTGTTCTAATTAAGGCAAAAGAAAAATGGTGGAAAATCTCAACATGTTCGGCGACATTCGTGGAAAGCGGGAGTGATGAATCCCTGGAATAACCTGCTACTGGGAGGTTATGGAGGCTGGATCATTATGGGTATTTAAAGAGGAGTTTGAAGGGGCAGGGAGTTGAGGGCATTGAGGAACTGGCACAGGAGAGGAGATGAGGTTGGAGCAGATCAGCCATGATTGTGTTGAATGGCGGAATTGGCTTGAAGGGCTGAATGGCCTATTTCTGCTCTTATTTTCTTACGTTGAATACAAACTCTAAGAGACATACAGCACGAACCAGGTCATTTGGCCCAATTTGTCCTTGCCAACCCATCTATGATAGTCTCACCTTCCCGCTTTTGGCCCATATCCCTCTAAACCTTTCCTATCCATGTACCTGTACAAAAGTATTTTAAATGTTGTTATAGTACCTCTGAACTAACTCCTCTAGCAGCTTGTTCCTTACACCCACCACCCTCCGAGTGAAAAAGTTGAACCTCGGGTTCCTACTAAATCTTTCCCCTCTCACCTTAAGGTCATCGTACTATCATGTTGTCTCTGTTTCTATCTCCACAGTTGCTGCTGACCTGCCGAGTGTTTTCGCATTTTTCATTTTCAGCACGGATTATTGTGGGCCGAAGGGCCTGTTGTACTTATCTATGTTCTATCTTTATCAGATTCCCAAAATCTGTAGTTATCTTGATGACCATGCACTGTTCTTGGTGAGATCTGAACGCAAATGTCTGGATTTGTGGGTAAGCAAAGACAATTTTACCAGACTGTCCGTTTCCAATGTTTTTTTGGTGTTCTCCGGTGCTTGAATTAATTATTATCAGTGAGAATTGTTGCGTACACAATTTCTGCGGCACCTTGCCTCTTGGCTTGTCCTTGTGTGTTCATATCCTGAAGGTTCATGTAAGTATTCTCCGTGCTAGCTGGAGAACGGGTTGTCACGGTGGTATAAATGACAGGGGTTTCCTTGGAGTCAAGTGAGAAACATAATTACTTAAAGATAGTGTCAGAAGGTAGACAAAAATGCTGGAGAAACTCAGCGGCTGAGGTAGCATCTATGGAGCGAAGGAGTAGGTGACGTTCGTGTCGAGACCCTTCTTCAGACTGATGTCAGGGGAGTGGGCGGTACAGAGATAAAATGTAGTCGGAGACAGTAAGACTGGTGGGGGAACTGGGAAGGGGGAAGGGATGGAGAGAGAGGGAAAGCAAGGGCTGCTTTGACATTTCCAACACGAAACGTCACCTATTTCCTTCAGTCCATAGATGCTGCCTCACCCACTGAGTTTCTCCAGCATTTTTGTCTACCTTCGATTTTTCCAGCATCTGCAGCTTTCTCAAATGTAGTGTCAGCAGTGTTTCATTGTCATATGTCCCAGATATCTATCTATCTATCTATCTATCTATCTCTCTCTCTCTCTCTCTCTCTCTCTCTCTCTCTCTCTCTCTCTCTCTCTCTCTCTCTCTCTCTCTCTCTCTCTCTCTCTCTCTCTCTCTCTCTCTCTCTCTCTCTCTCTCTCTCTCTCTCTCTCTCTCTCTCTCTCTCTCTCTCTCTCTCTCTCTCTCTCTCTCTCTCTCTCTCTCTCTCTCTCTCTCTCTCTCTCTCTCTCACACACACACACACACACACACACACACACACACACACACACACACACACACACACACACACACACACACACACACACACACACACACACACACACACACACACACACACACACACACACACACACACATATATATATAAAAGTGAAAACAAGTTAAAACCAATGCCCCCAAGACTAATTAGTTTGGACCTTATTTGAGCTTTTTGTGTTTAATAGGTGAAATAAGAGCGCGGCCAGGGTGGCAGAGGTGAAATGAGAGCGCGGCCAGGGTGATGTGGGTCTCAGATGATGCTGGCTGCCTTTTTGAGGACAGCAAACACAAAATGCTGGAGTAACCAGCGGGTCATGCAACATCTCTGGAGAAAAGGAATAGGTGGCATTTTGGGTCGAGACCCTTCTTCAGACCTAAACATAATTACTTAGTTTAGTTTAGTTTAGAGATGCTGAATGGAAACAGGCCCCTTGATCCATCAAGTCCACGCTGACCATCGATCACCCATTAACAGTTGTTCCATGTTGTCCCACTTTTGCATCCTACACACTGGGGGCAATTTACAGAAGCCAATTAACCTACAAACCTGCACATCATTGGAATGTGGGAGTGAACCGGATCACCCGGAGAAAACCCGGGCGGTCACAGGGAGAACGCACGAACACTGCACAGACAACATCCGAGGTCAGGATCGAACTCGGGTCTCTGGCGCTGTGAGGCAGTAACTCTACCGCTGCGCCACTGTGCTGCCCACTGACAACAGGAGTGAACTCAGTAGAGACCATTAATGGCAACAAAGGAAGTTAAAGGATGGTGGCACAGCTGGTAGATTCTACTGCCTCACAGCGACCATCGATCACCTGTTCCACCTTAGATCTATGTTATCCCACTTTCTCATCCACTCCCTACCCACTGGGAGAAATTTATGGAGGGCTATTCACTTACAAATCCGCCCGTCTTTGGGATGTGGGAGGAAACCGGAGCATCCAGACGAAACCCAGGTGGTCACAGGAAGAAACCTGCAAACTCCACACAGACAGCACCCATGTTCAGAATGTAACCCAGATGTTGTGCTTTGAGTTTGTGCCTGGCCTCACCAAGGCAGTGGAGAAGGCCAAGGATGGGCACTCGATCATTGAGGTGCCATGTTAAGTGATCGATATGTCATGTGATGTGCAACCCTTCAGGGGTGATATCCAGTAAGGTTGTTTTATTCCCTGGGGCTACAACATGCTGCGGCATTGCCTTACCTTGAAACTTCCTGCTGGATTTATCTGACTTATAATTCTCTGTCCATTTGAGCCTGAAAAATATAATGATAATTAAATCTTATATGGACTTAATTGAAGTCAAACACGCAAAGGATAATGTTGCATTTTATCCATTGAGGTCATACTTGATTCCCTTTCATGAAAACTTAGTTTAGAAATACAATATGTAAATAGGCCCTTCGGCCCACCAACCACTGATCACCCGTTCACATTAGTTCTCCCAGAGACACACTTTTCACCCAGAGAGTTGTGAATCTGTGGAATCTTCACCCAGAGAGTTGTGAATCTGTGGAATTCTCTGCCACCGCGAGCAGTGGGGCAATTTATAGAGGCCAATTAACCTACTAACCGGCACGTCTTTGGGATGGGTCATACAGTGTGAAAACAGGCCCTTCGGCCCAACTTGGCCACGCCGCCCAACATGCCCCCCATCTACATGAGTCCCACCTGCCTGCATTTGGCCCCATATCCTTCTAAACCTGTCCTATCCATGTACTTGTCCCAATGTGGGATGCGGAAGGAAACCGGAGCACCTGGAGGAAACCCATGCGGTCAATAGGGAGAACATGCAAACTCCACGGCAGGCAACACCCGAGGTCAGTATTGAACTTTGGACTCTGATGCTGTGAGGTAGCAGCTCTACCAGTTGCGCCACTGCACTACCCCTTTATAAAAATTACAACGACTTGATGGAAATTACTGCATCAGTAGGTGTGAAGTAGGATATTGTATTTATGTAGCATTTTATGAAAGCTTCAGGAAGTTGCATTGGATTATGAAATACTTGCTTCATGACACAGTCTACTGTAGAACAATGTTAAATCTCATGGGAAACCTCATTATGACCTGGCAGGTAACTTATTTACCATTTCTTGGATATGGTAAAGTTTAGTTTAGTTTTGAGATACAGCGTGGAAACAGGCCTTTCGGCCCACCGAGTCCGCACCGACCAGCGATCACCGCACACTAACGCTATCCTACATTAGGGCCAATTTTTACAAGGGAAATAGAAAATAAGTGCAGGAGTAGGCCATTTGCCCTTTGAGCCAGCACTGCCATTCAATATGATCATGGCTGATCATCCATAATCAGTATCCCGCTCTGGGCTTTTCTCCCCATATTCCTTGAATCCCTTAGCCCTAAGAGCTAAATCGAACTTTCTCTTGAAAACATCCAGTGAATTGGCCTCCACTGCCTTCTGTGGCAATATTCCCACAGGCTCACAACTCTCTGGGTGTTAAAGGTTTTCCTCATCTCAGTCCTAAATGGCCTACCCCTTATTCTTAAACTGCGACCCCTGGTCCTGGACTCCCCCAACATCCTGAACATTTTTCCTGCATCTTACTTGTCCAATCCTCTAAGAATTTTATATGTTTCTATAAGATATCCTCTCATCCTTCTAAATTCCAGTGAATACAAGCCCAGTCGACACATTCTATCATCATATGTCAGTCCCATCATCCTGGGAATTAACCTGGTGAACCTACGCTGCACTCCCTCAATAGCAATAATGTCCTTCCTCAAATAGGAGACCAAAATTGCACACAATACTCCAGGAGTGGTCTCACAAGGGCCCTGCAACAACTGCAGTAGGACTTCCTTGCTCCCAAACTCAAATCCTCTCGCAATAAAGGCCAACATGCCATTGGCTTTCTTCACTGCCTGCTGTACCAGCATGCTTACTTTCAGTGACTGATGAACAAGCACACCCAGGTCTTGTTGCACCTCCCCTTCTCCTAATCTGACACCATTCAGATAATAATCTGTCTTCCTGTTCTTGCCACCAAAGTGGATAACCTCACATTTATCCACATTATACTCTATCTGTCATGCTTCTGCCCACTCACCCAACCTATCCAAGTCACCCTGCAGCCTCATAGCATCCTCCTTGCTGCTCACACAACCATCCAACTTTGTGTCATCCGCAAACTTAGAGATGTCACATTTAATTCCCTCGTCTAAATCGTAAATATATATTGTATATAACTGGGGTCCCAGCACCGAGCCTGGCGGCACCCCACTAGTCATGCCTGCCAATCTGAAAAGGACCCATTAATTCCTACTCTTTGCTTCCTGTGTGCTCTAATTTTGCACACTAATCTCTTGTGTGGGACCTTGTCAAAGGCTTTTTGAAAGTCCAGATACACCACATCCACTGGTTCTCCCTTATCCATTCTACTTGTTACATCCTCAAAAAATTCCAAAAGATTAGTAATGCAATGATTTCCTCTTCATAAATCCATGCTGACTTTGACCAATCTTGTCACTGCTTTCCAAATGCGCTGCTATAACATCTTTCATTATCAATTCCAGCATCTTCCCCACTACCGATGTAAGGCTAACTGGACTATAATTCCCCGTTTTCTCTATCCTTCGTTTCGTAAAAAGTGGAATTACATTGGCTACCCTGCAGTTCACAGGAACTGATCCAAGTGGAGAGAACATTGGAAAATTATCACCAATGTATCCACGATTTCTCGGGCCACCTCCTTGCGTACTCAGGGATGCAGACCATCAGGCCCTGGGGATTTATATGTCCCAACAGTTTACCTAACACCATGTAAGGACTCCATCCCCCACTCCCAATTCCTCCGTCTACGCCGCATCTGCTCCCAGGATTGAGGCGTTCCACACCAGGGCATCTGAATGTCCTCATTCTTCAGGGAACGGGGGTTCCCCTCCTCCACCATAGATGAGGCTCGCACCAGGGTCTCTGCCATACCCCGCAACACTGCTCTCTCTCCCCATCCCCCCACTCACAACAAGGGCAGAGTTTCCCTAGTCCTCACCTTTCACCCCACCAGCCGTCACATACAACATGTGATCCTCCGTCAGTTTCGCCACCTCCAACGTGACCCCACCACTCGCCACATCTTCCCATCTCCCCCCATGTCTGCCTTCCGCAAAGACCGCTCCCTCTGTAACTCCCTTGTCAATTCTTCCCTTCCCTCCCATACCTCTCCCTCCCCTGGTACTTTCCCTTGCAACCGCAAGAGACGCAACACTTGTCCCTTCACCTCCCTCCTCGACTCCATTCAAGGACCCAAGCAGTCGTTCCAGGTGCGACAGAGGTTCACCTGCATCTCCTCCAACCTCATCTATTGCATCCGCTGCTCTAGATGCCAGCTGATCTACATCGGTGAGACCAAGCGGAGGCTTGGCGATCGTTTCGCCGAACACCTCCGGTCGGTCCGCAATAACCAACTTGACCTCCCGGTGGCTCAGCACTTCAACTCCCCCTCCCATTCCGTATCTGACCTCTCTGTCCTGGGTCTCCTCCATGGCCACAGCGAGCAACACCGTAAATTGGAGGAAATGCACCTCATATTCCGCTTGGGCAGTCTACATCCTGGGGGCTTGAACATTGAATTCTCCCAATTCTGCTAGCCCTTGCTGTCCCCTCCCCCTCATCAGCCCTCTGGTTGTCTCCTCCCCCCCCCCCCAGCCCTCAGGCTCCTCCTCTGCCTTTTTCCTATTTTCCTTTCTTCTCCCCACACCCTATCAGTCTGAAGAAGGGTTTCGGCCCGAAACGTTGCCTATTTCCTTCGCTCCATAGATGCTGCTACACCCGCTGAGTTTCTCCAGCATTTTTGTGTACCTACCATTTTCTGACTAATGTGGACTCCCTTCATTTCTTCCCTCCCACTAGATCCTCGGTCCCTAGTATTTCCAGGAGATTGTTTGTATCTTCCTTAGTGAAGACAAAACAAAGTACCTGTTTAACTGTTCTGTCATTCCCTTGTTTCCCATTATAAATCCACCTGTCTCTGACTGTAAGGGACCTACATTCGTCTTCATTAATCTTTTCCTTTTTACATACCTAAAGAAACTTTTACAGTCAGTTTTTATATTCCCCGCAAGCTTTCTTTCATGCTCTCCCCCCCCCCCCCTTTGTCCCCCTCTGTTCTAAATTTCTCCCAGTCCTCTGGTTTGCCACTTCTTCTGGCCAATTTGTATGCCTCTTCCTTAGATTTAACACTATCCTTGACTTCCCCGTCAGCCACGGTTGAGCCGCCTTCCCAGTTTTATTTATTTGCCAGACGGGGATGAACAATTTCTGTGTTCATCCTTGCGGTCTTTAAATCTTTGCCATTGCATCTCCACTGTCAAGTATAGTTTGCCAGTCTATCCTAGCCAATTCAGTCTGAAGAAGGGTTTCGGCCCGAAACGTTGCCTATTTCCTTCCAGTGTTGTATGTCTCTATGACTTCATGATTCAGCAAAGTTGTCACCAGTCATCTCTCCTGCCTTCCTCCTGCAGATCTTACATCCACAGCTCCTGGACATTTCCAATGGTTCTACTTCAAAACAGCTTTACAATTTCCGGATAATTTCACTGCATGGAGATTCAGAGGTTTCACGTGTCATCGCTAAGCTAAATAACAGGACGTCAGTGTCTGAACCTGTTGGGAAATATGTTTGGCTCCTTCTGCATCTGAAAGATCTCAATCGTCTCCTGGCTTACTGTGGCCATCACTACCTCTGTACCATTTGCAGATGAAAACATTCTTGTTCAATCTGGATAAGACTGACACACTTCTGCATATTATTGCAGCTTCCAACCAGATGGTTTTCACAGAACCATCAGTATGGAAGCAGGCCCTTTGGCCCTTTGAGCTCATGCTGGCCCATCAAGCATCCATTTCCATTCATCTCCACAATCCCATTTTTTTTCGCCCCTTCTTCCTATCAATTCACCACAGATTTGACCACTTTCATCACACGGATCAAACCGACAGAGGAAGTGGTAAAGGCAAGTCCAAATCCATCGTTTAAAAGATATTTGGAGAGATACATGGAGAACAAAGCTTTAAGAGTGATGTGGGACAAGCACAGGTAAGTGGGACTAGCGTAGGGAAGCACCTTGGGCGTCAGTAAGGACGAGTTGGGCTAAAGGGCCTGTCTCTCTGGTGTAAACCCATGCGCTCACAGGGAGAACGTATAAACTCTATACAGACAGCACTCATAGTCAGGATCGAGCCCGGGTTTCTGGCGTTGTAAGTCAGCAACTCTTCTGCTTTGCCACTGTGCCGCCCTGAAATGTCACCTGTCCATGTTCTCCAGAGATGCTGCCTGACCCGCTGAGTTACACCAGCACTTGGTGTCTTTCCCTGCTGTTATACGGTAGGTGAATGGTCTGTGTTTGTGAAAAGCACCTCAGAGAGAAGTGCCAAATCTTTGTTAATCAGCAAGAGTGCCCCTTGATATTTACATACATTCAACGGAACTTACCAGTTTTCTTTTTCTGCCTCATTTTTACACATAGGATAATGGCAGCGATGAACAGAAGAAAGACAATTGTCAAGGCAATCGGTAGAACAACTTGCCATGAAAATGTACCTGCCTCCCTGCAAAATACAAGAAAAAACAATGACGAGCTCATGGTAATAGGACTGATTCCCTCCCCAGTAACGAACCATGCGTTTCGATCCGGAAAGTAAAAATGTGGAAATATACTTGAATGCAGTGCAGGTTAAATTCTATAATATTATGAATAATTCTATTGGTATTTAAGGAACTATAAAGTAGTTTAGAGTTTAGAGATATGACATGGGAACAGGCCCTTTGGCCCATTGTGTCCATGCCGACCATTTAGGGTTGGCACGGTGACGCAGTGGCAGGGTTGCTCCCTCACAGCGCAGGAGACCCGGGTTCGATCCTGACTACCGGTGCTGTCTGTACAGAGTTTGTACGTTCTCCCTGTGATCGCAAGAGTTTTTTCCAGGTTCTCCGGTTTCCTCCCACATTCCAAAGACGTGCGGGTTTGTAGGCTAATTGGCTTCTGTAAATTGTCCGTAATGTGTAGAACAGAACTGGTGTATGGGGTGATCGCTGCTCAGAGCGGACTCGGCGGGCCAAAGGGCCCATTTTCACGCTGTATATTTAAACTGAGCAGAACTGAACTTCACTAATTTGTTCTCAGGTGAGGCTGAGTTGCCTCTTCGAGTTACTAACCATTTTGAACCAGGAGCCTCAGTGGAACTTGCTTCCTTGGTGGTTGGTGTACCTTGAGGCGTGGTGGTCAGAGTGTTTGTGGTGGTGATCATGTCTGGGCGGCGTGTTTGAGACCCTTGTGGAGATAAAGAAAATTAAGTTTTTAAATATTAAATGCCTGAAAGCACGTTCTGTGCCACTTTAGTGAGGTGTGGGAGATGCTCCAGTTGGGAACGCTCTTGCTCTGTGTGGGGAGATTCTTGGTTTGAATCCCACTGCACACATTTGGGCAAAGCTCCTTCTGAGGCCACGATAGATGGACCAAGCCTCTTGATCTAGACAGGAGGCTCACTCATTAAGATGCCGCAGGATGGTCACAAGCATTCAGAGACTTCTTTCATGCCCATCAGCGTCCCACAGGCTGTGTTGTCTGCCTGCTGCTGGAGTTAGGCACGTGTCTTCTACGTTGGAGAAGAACTTGGGAGCGGGAGGATCCATGGACTATTTGCGTTAAGCGGACTGAATTGGAAATAATGCAATTTGGTTGGAGGTATCTAACTGAAACATTAACTCTCATTCTCTCTCCACAGAAGCTGCCGATCCCGTTGAGTATCTCATCTTGCACAGTTTGTGTGACTCAGTGTAAAGTCTATATCACTCAGCTCATGCGGGTTCTTCGTTCATAAGTTATAGAGGCAGATTTAGGCCATTGGCCCATTGAGCGCCATTCAATCATGGCTGATCTATCTCTCCCTCTCAACCCCATTCTCCTGCGTTCTCCCCATATTGCTTGACACCCGTACTAATCAATAATCTGTCAATCTCCACCTTAAAAATACCCAATGACTTGGGCCTCATTGGAAACATGGTAAAAGCTTTTTCCTGTACCTCAACGGACAATAGACAATAGGTACAGGAGTAGGCCATTCGGCCATTCGTGCCAGTACCGCCATTCAATGTGATCATGGCTGATCATCCCCAATCAGTACCCCGTTCCTGCCTACTCCCCATATCCCCTGACTCCGCTATCGTTAAGAGCCCTATCTAGCTCTCTCTCGAAAGTATCCATTATTATATTTGTCACCTCAGTACAGGTGACAACAATAAACTCAGCTCATGGCTCACTAATGTTTGTGAGACACAAGGAATTGCAGGTGCTGGAATCTTGAGCAAAACAAAAAGTGCTGGAGTAACTCAGCAGGTCAGGCAGCATCTGTGGAAGGAATGAACTGACGATGTATAGGGTTGGGATCCTTCTTCAGATGTTGTGTGTGTGGTGGGTGTAACAGTGACGGGCAGGGGGAGAGGGTGAGGGGGCGCCCCCCCCCTGCCCCAGTGAGGGGCACCAGAGGAGAGGTTCTGGTCCCGGAGAGATCGTCTTTGGGGAAATGAGCCGCCAGCAGCAGAACCGCCGGTCCCCATTGATGAGCTCACCCCCCTCCCCCACACACTGCTCCTGGGACAGTGAGATCGTGGTGTGGCCCCATGCAGCGGGTCCCCCCTACCCCCCTCACCTCCCCCCAACTCCACCCCCCCCACAGACCCCCGGGGATGTCACCATCAGGACCGAGGCCGGGAATTCCCAGGCTGGAATTTTCACATCTGGGAGAGTGAGGAGAGATCATCAACGTACCTTCAGAAACCTTCAATGAGATGGAGGTCTTTTCATTGAATTTCCATCGAACCTGTATGACACACCAGTACCGTCCTTCATCACTCTTCTCCAGGTTGTCGATGGTTACGGAAAGTTTCTGTTGTGTTTTGTTATCAGTCATCGATGTTCTCTCATGTTGTGGGTCATCAGTAGAAACCACGGTAGAAGATGTCAAGTAATATTCACCATTACTCCATAGCTTCCTGTTGTCTCTGTAATCCTGACCATACGGACATTCCACAGTGATCGACTGCCCTAACTCTCCCCTCGCCTCCTCGGGTCCAGTTATTTCCCTTGACCCTGTTGGCACATTAATGATGAAAGATCACTCACACTGCAGCAAAACAAGCAAAGTTTTAACAATAAAAAATATGTCATTTGTGCTGTTCAGACAGGTTCATGGTTTCGCATAGATCATGTGTAGCAAGGAACTGCAGGTGCTGGTTTACACCTAAAGATAGACAGAAAGTGCTGGAGTAACTCGGCGGGTCAGGCAGAATCTCTGGAGAAATCGGATGGGTGTCCTTTTCGGGTCGGGACCCTTCTTGATCTCCCGGTTGCCAACCCTGTCCACGTCCCTTCCCATTCCCACACTGACCTTTCTGTCCAGGGCCTCCTCCATTGCCAGAGTGAGGCCACATGCAAATTGCAGGAACCGCACCTCATATTAGCTCAGGTAGTTTACAACCCAACGGTTTGAACGTTGAATTCTCTAATTGTAAGTATCTTCTACTAACCTGCCCCCTCCCCTCCCCCCTTGACCCCTTTATCCACCCTGGTGGGTGAGGGGCCGGAGTAACTCAACGGGCCAGTAAATGAGGTATCTACCAACCCCACCCCCCTCACCCCGACCCCCGGGGATGAGTCAACGAGTCACCGTCAGGACCGAGGTCGGAATTCCCAGGCTGGAATTTTCACATCTGGGAGAGTGAGGAGAAATCGTCAACGTACCTTCAGAAACCTTCAATGAGATGGAGGTCAATTCAATGGGTGAATCCTTTTCCTTTTCTATCACACACCTGTAGTATCCTTCATCACTCTTCTCCAGGTTGTCGATGGTTACTGAAACTATCCGTTGTGTTTTGTTATCAGTCATCGATGTTTTCCCTTGTTGTGGGTGATCAGTAGAAACCACGGTCACAGGTGCTGGGTAATAATCACCTTTAAGCCATCGCTTCCTGTTGTCACTGTATTCCCGATCATACTGACATTCCAAAGTGACCGACTGCCCCAACACTCCCCTCACCTCCTCGGGTTCAGTTATTCCCCTTGACCCTGTGGGCACATTAATGATGAAATATCACTCACACTGCAGCAACACAAGCTGAGGTTTAACAATAAAAAACATGTAATTTGTACTTAAGAGTTTAAGAAGGAACTGCAGATGCTGGAAAATCGAAGGTAGACAAAAGTGCTGGAGAAACTCAGCGGGTGCAGCAGCATCTATGGAGCGAAGGAAATAGGCAACGTTTCGGGCCGAAACCCTTCTTCAGACTGTACAGACGGGTTCATGGTTTCGCATAGATCATGTGTAGCAAGGAACTGCAGGTGCTGGTTTATAACAAAGATAGACACAAAGAGCTGGAGTGCAACAGAATCTATGGAAAAGAAGAGACACAAAATGCTGGAGTAACTCAGCGGGACAGGCAGCATCTCTGGAGAAACCAACGGGTGATGTTTCCTCACCCATTCCTTCTCTCCAGAGATGCTGCCCGTCCCGCTGAGTTACTCCAGCATTTTGTGTCTCTTCTTTTCCATAGATTCTGTTGCACTTTAATGCTTTTCCCGCTGGTGTTAATTCCCATTTCACCGGGATTGTTCCCCAAGTTCCAGTGAAAGCAGAACTGCTCCTGAATCTATCTGGTGCCCAGATCCTCCTTCCCTGTGGGCGTGGCTTGACCTGAGTGGTGGTCATGTGACAGGAAGCCAACCTGTCACTCACTCTGACCCACCCTGTGTTCAACCTCACTACAACCCACTTCCCCATTGAACTAGTAGAAACAAGGAACTGCAGATGCTGGTTAATACACAAAAGGACACAAAGTGCTGGAGTAACTCCACGGGTCAGGAACCATCTCTGGAGAAAGTGAAACTCTCTGGGTGAAAAGGTTTTTCCTCATCTGAGTCCAAAATGGCCTACCACTTATTCAGGTCTCAACCCTAAACGTCACCTATCCATGTTCTCCAGAGATGCTGCCTGACCTGCTGACTTACTGGTATGGTATGGTATATGGACACACTGATTTGTTTTGTAGTAAATACCTACTATGTTCTGTGTGCTGAAGCAAAGCAAGAATTTCATTGTCCTATCAGGGACACATTACAATAAACTCACTTGAACTTGAACTTGAACTCCAGCACTTTGTGCTTTACTAAAGCTGAATAGGCAGCTGCCTGTGATGCCTCAGCAGGTCAGGCAACATCGCTGGAGAACATGGATATGTAATGTTACAGGTAGATACATGGTGGCACAGTGGCACAGGGGTAGAGTTGCTGCCTTACAGTGCCAGAGACCCATGTTTGATCCTAACCTCGGGTGCTGTCTGTACGGAGTTTGTACGTTCTCCCCGTGACGTCGTGGGCTTTCTCCGGGTGCTCCAGTTTCCTCCCACACTCCAAAGATGTGCAGGTTTGTAGGTTAACTGGCTTTCGTTAAAAATTGTAATTTGTTCTCGTGTGTAGGATAGTGTTAGTGTGCCGGGTGATCGCTGGATGGTGTGGAATTGGTGGGCCGAAGGGCCTGTTTCCGTACTGTGTCTCTAAAGTCATTAAAGGAAAGTCACCAAGTGATTCAGCTTGACCTGCAGTGTTACTCCAGCACTTTGTGTTTTACTAAAGCTGAATAGCCAGTTGCCTGTGGTGACTCAGCAGGTCAGGCAGCATCTCTGGAGAACATGGATAGGTGACGTTTCAAGTCAAGACCATGAGATACTGCCTGACCTACTGAGTTACGCCAGCACTTTGTGCCCCATTGAACTAAACTTCCCGGCCTGTGGAGGAAGCTGGATCTGCCACTGATGTTTCAAACTCCACGTCCACCTGGAATGAACATGAGGTGTCGTTTTCACACAAAGTCTGGTGGGTGTATGGATGAAGCTGCCAGAGGAGGTAGTTGAGGCAGGGACTATCCCATCATTTAAGAAACAGTTGGACAGGTACATGGATAGGACAGGTTTGAAGGGACATGTACCAAACGTAGACAGGTGGGACAGGTGTTGCTGAGACATGTTGGCCATTGTGGGTAAGTTGGGCCGAAGGGCCTGTTTCCACACTGTATCACTCTATGACTCAAACACATGTGAAACTCTGCAGATTCAGGAGCTGGGGTGGAGAGACATCATCAGATCAGTCCAGGTCCGCTCACAAATGCCTCGAAGGAGAACTCAGAGGCTAGGGAAAGCACGGTGTGAAGAACAGCAGAGTCTGTTGTTAGGCAGCTGGTTTTTCTCGGGAGAGATTACCACAACTTCTCCAAATGTTAAATTGGACAGTCACTCATTTGAGATGCCCGCCTGTTCCCAATGGCTGGCATTCACAGGTTTTTTCTTTGAATGTGCTGAGGTTTAGGTTCAACATTTCCCATTGCAGTGCGTGGAGGGAGTGACGTGTGTCTTTGATCGACACTAAATGCTGGAGTAACTCAGCGGGTCAGGAGGCATCTCTGGAGAGAAGGAATGGGGGCGCCCCCCCCCCCCGCCCCAGTGAGGGCACCAGAGGTTCTGGTCCAGGAGAGATCGTCTTTGGGGAAATGAGCCGCCAGCAGCAGAACCGCCGATGCCCATTGATGAGCTCCCCCCCCCCCCACACTGCTCCTGGGACAGTGAGCTTGTAGTGTGGCCCCTTGCAGCGGGTCCCCCCTACCCCCCCTCACCTCCCCCCAACCCCTCCCCCCCCCACGGACACCCGGGGATGAGGCACAGAATCACCATCAGGACCGAGGCCGGAATTCCCAGGCTGGAATTTTCACATCTGGGAGAGTGAGGAGAAATCGTCAACGTACCTTCAGAAACCTTCAATGAGATGGAGGTCAATTCAATGGGTGAATCCTTTTCCTTTTCTATCACACACCTGTAGTATCCTTCATCACTCTTCTCCAGGTTGTCGATGGTTACTGAAACTATCCGTTGTGTTTTGTTATCAGTCATCGATGTTTTCCCTTGTCGTGGGTGATCAGTAGAAACCACGGTCACAGGTGTTGGGTAATAACCACCTTTAAGCCATCGCTTCCTGTTGTCACTGTATTCCCGATCATACTGACATTCCAAAGTGACCGACTGCCCCAACACTCCCCTCACCTCCTCGGGTTCAGTTATTCCCCTTGACCCTGTGGGCACATTAATGATGAAATATCACTCACACTGCAGCAACACAAGCTGAGGTTTAACAATAAAAAACATGTAATTTGTACTTAAGAGTTTAAGAAGGAACTGCAGATGCTGGAAAATCGAAGGTAGACGAAAGTGCTGGAGAAACTCAGCGGGTGCAGCAGCATCTATGGAGCGAAGGAAATAGGCAACGTTTCGGGCCGAAACCCTTCTTCAGACTGTACAGACAGGTTCATGGTTTCGCATAGATCATGTGTAGCAAGGATCTGCAGGTGCTGGTTTATAACAAAGATAGACACAAAGAGCTGGAGTAACTCAGCGGGACAGGCAGCATCTCTGGAGAAACCAACGGGTGATGTTTCCTCACCCATTCCTTCTCTCCAGAGATGCTGCCCGTCCCGCTGAGTTACTCCAGCATTTTGTGTCTCTTCTTTTCCATAGATTCTGTTGCACTTAATGCTTTTCCCGCTGGTGTTAATTCCCATTTCACCGGGATTGTTCCCCAAGTTCCAGTGAAAGTAGAACTGCTCCTGAATCTACCTGGCGCCCAGATCCTCCTTCCCTGTGGGCGTGGCTTGACCTGAGTGGTGGTCATGTGACAGGAAGCCAACCTGTCACTCAATCTGACCCACCCTGTGTTCAACCTCGCTACAACCCACTTCCCCATTGAACTAGTAGAAACAAGGAACTGCAGATGCTGGTTAATACACGGAAGGACACAAAGTGCTGGAGTAACTCAACGGGTCAGGAACTATCTCTGGAGAAAGAGGAACTCTCTGGGTGAAAAGGTTTTTCCTCATCTAAATGGCCTACCGCATATTCAGGTCTCAACCCTAAACGTCACCTATCCATGTTCTCCAGAGATGCTGCCTGACCTGCTGACATCAGCACTTTGTGCTTTACTAAAGCTGAATAGCCTGTGATGGCTTAGCGGGTCAGGCAACATCGCTGGAGAACATGGATAGGTAATGTTACGGGTAGAGACATGGTGGCACAGTGGCACAGGGGTAGAATTGCTGCCTTACAGCGCCAGAGACCCATGTTTGATCCTGACCTCGGGTGCTGTCTGTACGAATTCTGTACGTTCTCCCCGTGACAGCGTGGGCTTTCTCCAGTTTCCTCCCACACTCCAAAGACGTGTAGGTTTGTAGGTTGAATGGCTTTCGTTAAAATTGTAAATTTGTTCCTCGTGTGTAGGATAGTGTTACTGTGCCGGGAGATCGCTGGATGGCGTGGACTTTGTGGGCCAAAGGGCCTGTTTCCGTGCTGTATATCTAAAATCACTAGAGGAAAGTCACCAGGAGATGCAGCTTGACCTGCAGTGTTACTCCAGCACTTTGTGTTTTACTAAAGCTGAATAGCCAGTTGCCTGTGGTGACTCAGCAGGTCAGGCAGCATATCTGGAGAACATGGAGAGGTGACGTTTCAAGTCAAGACCATGAGATACTGCCTGACCCACTGAGTTGCGCCAGCACTTTGTGCCCCATTGAACTAAACTTCCCGGCCTGAGGTGGAAGCTGGATCTGCCACTGATGTTTCAAACTCCACGTCCACCTGGAATAATCCTGAGGTGTCTTTTTCACACAAAGTCTGGTCGGTGTATGGATGAAGCTGCCAGAGGAAATAGTTGAGGCAAGGCTATCCCATCATTTAAGAAACAGTTGGACAGGTACATGGATAGGACAGGTTTGAAGGGACATGGACCAAACGTGGACAGGTGGGACTAGTGTTGCTGAGACATGTTGGCCGGTGTGGGTAAGTTGGCCCGAAGGGCCTGTTTCCACACTGTATCACTCTATGACTCTAACACATGTGAAACTCTGCAGCTTCAGGAGCTGGGGTGGAGACACATCATCAGATCAGTCCAGGTCCGCTCACAAGCCACAAGACAAATGCCTTGAAGGAGAACTCAGAGGCTGGGGAAAGCACGGTGTGAAGAACAGCTCGAGCAGCAGAGTGTTTTGTAAGGCAGCTGTTTTTTCCCAGAAGGGAGTGATTACCACAACTTCTCGAAATGCTAAATTGGACAGTCTCTCTGGTGCTTCCTCATTTGAGATGCCCGCCTGTTCCCATTGGCTGGTTTTATCTTTGAATGTGCTAAGTTTTAGGTTCAACATTTCCCATTGCAGTGCGTGGAGGGAGTGCCGTGTGTCTTTGATAGACACTAAATGCTGGAGTAACTCAGCGGGTGAGGCGGCATCTCTGGAGAGAAGCAATGGGTGACGTTTCGGGTCGAGACCCTTCTTCAGACCGAGTGTCGGGGGGCGGACGTATGCAAGGGGTAAAGCGTGAAAACGCAGATCAAAGCAGATGGTGTTAAGGAAATGTAGATAGCAGAGCCGGAGAGCAGGAGGAATCACAGAGGGGAACAGCGGGGGAGGGTGTTGCAGAATTCTCGTTGGGGATTGGAGGAGAACTTCTGTCCCAGGCTAACTGAACCACACCAAAGGCCCGCATTTACATCTAGCGAAAGGTCAGCGTGTGGCACTCTGGTTACCGAGTCAGAGAGTCGTTGGTTCAATTCCCACTCCCGAAGCTCGAGGACTGAGGGAGTGCGGTACTGAGGGAACTCGCCACTGCTGGAGGTGGTGTCACTTTGCCGAGGCATTTAGCTGATCTGCTGTCTGCTCTCTCAAGTCACTGAGAAAGTTCACCTGTAGATAGCATGCACCAGAATAGTGGAGCGAACTATCTGTTCTGGGGCCAAGAGTTACCCCTACACCCATGATCAACAGGGCCAGCTGCGGACTTTATTTCTGAGGCTGCGGCCTCTGGTCCTACACTCTCCCACTAGTGGAAACATCCTCACCCCATCCACTCTATCCAGGCCTTCATTATTCGGTATTAAACATTAAGCTTCACTATTCGGTAAGTTTCAATGAGGTCCACAAGGCCAGGCAATCTCTAGAAAGTTATCTCCACAGGGAGCTAGCTGGGTGCGATTTGGCTGCACACAACACGACAACCGCTGATGGAAGTCTCTACAGGAACTAACGAGTGTTGAGCAATTTATCATCAGCTCCCCACATAGTACAGAGAGGTCTGTGGTTACAAATAATTCAAGACGCTGGTAAATAATTCTGAAGAACAGAGCATTTTGTAAAACAACGATTTACCTGGTGTAAGACCAACAGCGACCAGAACCAGCAGAGCGACTGTTCCCCTGGGTCTGGGCCGTTTCTGGTGGGTGAATTCTCCCTGTCCCATCGCCATGTCTCGGCTGCGTTGGATCGGTTTGGACCCTGCACTGCGTTTGAGTTGTCCTCTTCCTCATTCACAACAGAAGTCAAACAGTCAATTTCCGTTTACTCAGGATACGACTTTGCAGTGGTTCGAGACTAACTTGGTGACTCACTTGCCACCTCCCCCAGCCTCCTCACCACGGACAATGCACCTATCAGGACTGCGCTGCAACGCTCTCTAGTTGCCTGAATTGGAGCATCTCCTCCAAGCTCTGCTTCATCCTGGTGACATTTGCCCACTTGACTGGTGCTCTGTCCACCACTGCAAACATTCCCTTGCCCACCCCCTCAACCCCCTCCCCTAAATGCGGGCACACTGGGTCTGAATTTCTATGGGATTAGGAGGCAGAGATCAGCCGTGTTTGAATGGCGGAGTAGACTCGATGGGCCGAATGGGCAAATTCTACCCCTGGAACGTGTGAACTTGTGATATGTTTATCCACCTCAAAATGCGCGTCACTAATTTGTCCAGCCTTCCTCAGCTTCTCATGTGTTGAAACGTTACCCAGGAGAAATAAGACAACGCCAAACGTGATCAGGTAAGTCCACTCACGTCACCAGATAAACACCAGATAGATTCTTAATTAGTACATAGAGGTCAGAGATTATGGAGAGAAGGCAGGAGAATGGGGTTGGGAGGGAGTGATAGATCAGCCATGATTGAATGGTGGAGTAGATTTGATGGGCCGAATGGCCTAATTCTACTCTCATCACAACAACCTTATGACAAAAATTCAGCATCTTTTATTACATTGGATTACTTTAATCATTATTCAGTGTGCCGGGTTTTACACAACAATTCATTTGGTAATAAAGTTAAAAGTTCACATTCTGGAGAGCCAGCTTTGAGTTCTAGTCTATGTACTGCTGTCTTTTGGGTGAATGTCAGGATGTACAGACGTGTCTTCAAACATAGTTGCAGAATTCGGCCATTTGCTCCATCGAGTCTACTTCGCCATTCAATCATGGATGATCTATCTTTCCCCCTCCATCCCATTCTCCTGCCTCCTCCCCTCAACCTTTGACACCCTGAGTAAACCTGTCAATCTCCAATTTGAAAATATCCATTGATTTGGCCTCCACAGCCGTCTGTGGCAATGAATTCCACAGATTCATCACCCTTTGGCTAAAGAAATTCCTCCTCGAGCGGTCAAGTTAGATTGGACATAAGTGGGGTGTGGTGATGCTGTAGGGTCAAGGTGATGAGATCTGTCCATCTCCAACTGGTGAACACCCTCTCTGGCCCTGAAAAGCTAAACGATGATTATTGGGCGTCATTCCATCAGAATAACAATATTGATATAACGATTACCCTCAATTTTTTAATCTTATTCTTCTACCGCGTGTCCACAGTTCAATACTTGTAATCATCTAACTGTTTTTATGTCCCCATTGCTCAATGGTACTTTATTGTCTCGTGTACATGGGTACAGTGAAATTTCTTTTGCATAGAATTCAGTAAAAAGCTTACTTGATATAAGCACAGCTGAAGCTAAGGATAAGAGTGTATTAATAGCAGATTATATGATACAGTACACAACAGTTGCCACTATTTTGGCAGTATTTTATATTCTTAAACACCAAATTGGTAAAAAAGCAGAGTCTTATTTTGGGTTTAAAGGCCCGCTGTCGTGGGGACGGCACTGGGTGGGAGTTGCAGGTGTTCGGCCTGGCCTGGCGATGTTGTAGGTGCCTCCACCGCCGCTCCGTGCCGCTGCAGGATGTGTCCGATCCGCCCGCTCGTCCCCGACCTCTGTGGGGCCTCCAGCGGCACCCGATCCACCGACTTCTGCAGGGCCTCCAGCAGCCCACTCGCACTCCGCCCACACCTCGACCCACCAACGCACACTTTTCCCTCGCCTCCCACGGCAGTCTCCATGCGAGGTGAGGCCCCACCCAGGCAGATCACCGGCGCTGTTCCTCTCCTCCCTCCACCGCTGCCGACCCCATCTCCAAGGTCGCGGCTGGTTTTTTCCTTGAATAACAATGAAAACACAGTTTATAATCTCTACCATCAAATTTTACCCGAGGAAACGACCCAGGCGGCACAGTGGCGCAGCGGTAGAGTTGCTGCCTTACAGCGCCAGAGACCCGGGTTTGATCATGACCACGGGTGCTGTCTGTAGGGAGTTTGTATGTTCTACCTGTGACAGTGTGGGTTTTCTCCGGGTGCTCCGGTTTCTTACCACAATCCAAAGACGTGTAGTTTTGTAGGTTAATTGGCCTCTGTATAATTGTAAATTGTCCCTCGTGTGTACGATAGTGTGAGTGTACGGGGTGATCATTGGTCGGCGCGGACTTGGTTGGATGTAGGGTCTACAGTGCCCTCCATAATGTTTGGGACAAAGACCCATAATTTATTTATTTGCCTCTGTACTCCACAATTTGAAATTTGTAATAGAAAAAAAAAATCACATGTGGTTAAAGTGCACATTGTCAAATATTAATACAGGCCATTTTTATACATTTTGGTTTCACCATGTAAAAATTACAGCAGTGTTTATACATCGTTCCCCCATTTCAGGGCAGCACAATGTTTGGGATACAGCAATGTCATGTAAATGAAAGTGGTTATGTTTCGTATTTTGTTGCATATCCTTTGCATGCAATGACTGCTTGAAGTATGCGATTCATGGACATCATGGTGTCTTCTCTGGTGATGCTCTGCCAGGCCTGTATTGCAGCCATCTTTAGCTTATGCTTTTTTGGGGGGCTAGACCCCCTCAGTTTTCTCTTCAGCATATAAACAGCATGCTTAATCGGCATTTAGAATGACTTGGCCACAAAAGAATTGACCAGTTTTTAGGTTTGAAAAATTCCTTTGTTGCTTTTGCAATATGTTTGGAATCATTGTCTTCCTGTAGAATGAACTGCCGGCCTATGGGTTTTGAGGCATTTGTTTGAACTTGAGCAGATAGGATTTGTCTATACACTTCAGAATTCATTATGCTACCACCATCAGCAGTTGTATCAACAATGAAGATAAGTGAGTCAGTACCTTCAGCAGCCATACATGCCCAGGCCATAACACCCCCACCACCGTGTTTCACAGATGAGGAGGTATGCTTTGGATCTTGGGCAATTCCTTCTGTTCTCCATACTTTGCTCTTGCCATTACTCTGATATAAGTTCATCTTCGTCTCATCTGTCCACAAGATCTTTTTGCATAACTGTGGATGCTCTTTTAGGTAGTTCTTGGCAAACTGTAACCCGACCATCCTATTTTTGTGGCTAACCAGTGGTTTGCATCTTGCAGTGTAGCCTCTGTATTTCTGTTCATGAAGGCTTCTGCGGACAGTGGTCATTGACAAATCCACACCTGACTCCTGAAGAGTGTTTCTTATCTGTCGACTGGTGTTTGGGGATTTTTCTTTATTATAGAGAGAATTCTTCTGTTATCAGCTGTGGAGGTCTTCCTTGTCCTGCCAGTCCCTTTGCGATTAGTAAGCTCACCAGTGCTCTCTTTCTTCTTAATGATATTCAAAACAGTTGATTTTGGCAAGCTTAACGTTTGGCTGATGTCTCTAACAGTTTTATTCTTGTTTCTCATTCTCATAATGGCTTCTTTGACTTTCATTGGCACAACTTTGGTCCTCATGTTGATAAACAGCAATAAAAGTTTCCAAAGGTGATGGAAAGACTGGAGGAAAGACTAGGTGCTGAGAGCTTTCTTATACCTGCATTAAGGAGGCAATTAAACACACCTGAGCAATTACAAACACCTTTGAAGCCAGTGTCCCAAACATTATGGTGCCCTGAAA
>JAXLNO010003381.1:60386-96975 GCA_038087875.1 Malacoraja senta
CGGTGTTGGGGGAGTCCAGAACCAGGGGACATAGTTTAAAAATAAGTGGTAGGCCATTTAGGACTGAGATGAGGGAAAACCTTTTCACCCAGGGAGTTGTGAATGTAGAATTATTTGCCACGGAAGGCTGTGGAGGCCAATTCATGAAACTTAGTTTAGAAATACAAAATGTAAACAGGCCCTTCGGCCCACCGAGTCTACACTGACGGTTGATCACCCGTTCACATTAGTTCTCCCAGAGACACACTTTTCACCCAGAGAGTTGTGTATCTGTGGAATTCTCCGCCACAGTGGAGGCCAATTCACTGGATGTATTGAAGAGAGAGTTAGATTTAGCTCTTAGGGTTAAGGGAATCAGTCGATATGGGGAATAAACTGGAACGGGGTACTGATGTCACTGTACCTTAATTGGTGCATGTGACAATAAATGTGAACTTGAACTTGATTTTGGATGATCAGCCATGATCATATTGAATGGCGGTGCTGGCTCAAAGGGCAGAATGGCCTACTCCTGCACCTAGTGTCTATGTTTTGATGTTTCTATATACTGGTCAGTACAAGTATCACTATACATAAGCACTTGGATACATCTTAGATAAGCATCTCAGATACAGTACATAGCACTGGTACACTGAGACAGTGTGCAGTTAGCTCCCATACCTGCAGGAAAACCACAGTGAGGGCGTTTTGCAAAAGTGCTGCACTTATAGTGAGGCATTTTTTAAATTTCTTGAAAACATGAAAAACTGTTAAATGCAACTAAATGTATCTGTTCTCCTTCTGTTAGACGAACAAGAGCAATGAGAATTGCCAGCAGAAATGTGTGCGTTGTTTAAATATTTAATGTTTGGATGGTCAGTAATCAATAATTGCATTCAATCAATCCACCCCTCCCCCCCCTCTCCTCACCTGTATCCACCTATCATTCACCACATTTTGTGCCGCCCCCAAGTCTCTTCCAGTTTAATAACCAGAGGCTTTTTCACGATGCAGTACGGTGGCGCAACGGTAGAGTTGCTGTTTGGAGGACATTGCAATTGAAAAAACTTCGCTTTCCACATGCATTGTGAAGCTCGATTGTATTCGTGTACATCGGGGTGATGTGGTCCCCTTTTCGGGTGCCCGTCAGGAGTCTCGCTGCGTCATTTTGGACCAGTTGCAGGGGGACAGGGAAGATTGGCTGATGCCAGTGTAAAGGGAGTTGCAGTAATCTAGGCGAGAGGAGATCAATGTGTGGATGATCTTTTCGAGGTCATCAAACTGGAGGAATTGTTTTATTTTAGCTTAGAAGAGAAGGAACTGCCCAAGATCCAAAGCATACCACCTCATCTGTGAAACACGGTGGTGGGGGTGTTATGGCCTGGGCATGTATGGCTACTGAAGGTACTGACTCACTTATCTTCATTGATGATACAACTGCTGATGGTGGTAGCATAATGAATTCTGAAGTGTATAGACACATCCTATCTGCTCAAGTTCAAACAAATGCCTCAAAACTCATAGGCCGGCAGTTCATTCTACAGCAAGACAATGATTCCAAACATATTGCAAAAGCAATTTTTCAAAGCTAAAAAATGGTAAATTCTTGAGTGGCCAAGTCATTCTGAACCCAATTGAGCATGCCTTTTACATGCTGAAGAGAAAACTGAAGGGGACTCGCCCCCAAAACAAGCGTAAGCTAAAGATGGCTGCAACACAGGCCTGGCAGAGCATCACCAAAGAAGACACCCAGCAACTGGTGATATCCATTAATCGCAGACTTCAAGCAGTGTTCCAAACATTATTGTGCCCTGAAATGGGGGGACTATGTATAAACACTGCTGGAATTTCTACATGGTGAAACCAAAATGTATAAAAATGGCCTTTATTAATATTTGACAATGTGCACTTTAACCATGTGCTTTTTTTCTATTTCAAATCACAAATTGTGGAATACAGAGACAAATAAATAAATGATGGGTCTTTGTCCCAAACATTATGGAGGGTACTGTAGCCAACCAAGTCCGCGACGGCCAATGATCACCCCGTACACTCGCACTGTCCTGCACACGAGGGACAATTTACAATTATACAGAAGCCAATTAACCTACTAAACTACACATCTTTGGATTGTGGTAAGAAACCGGAGCACCCGGATAAAACCCACGCTGTCACAGGCAGAACATACAAACTCCGTACAGACAGCACCCGTAGTCATGATCAAACCCGGGTCTCTGGCGCTGTAAGGCAGCAACTCTACCGCTGCGCCACTGTGCCGCCCTGGGTCATTTCCTCGGGTAAAATTTGATGGGAGAGATTATAAACTGCGTTTTAATTATTATTCAAGGAAAAAACAGCCGAGACCTTGAAGATGAGGTCGGCAGCGGTGGAGGGAGGAGAGGAACAGCGCCGGTGAGCTGGCTGGGTGGGGCCTCACCTCGCATGGAGACGGCCGTGGGAGGCGAGGGGAAAAGGGTGCGTTAGTGGGTCGATGTGTGTGCGGAATGCGAGTGGGCTGCTGGAGGCCCTGCAGCAGCCGGTGGATCGGGTGCCGCTGGAGGTCCCACAGAGGTCGTGGACGAGCGCGCGGATCGGACACAGCCTGCAGCAGCGGTGGAGGCACCCACAACATCGCCAGGCCAGGCCGACCCCTGCAACTCCCACCCAGTGCCGTCCCCACGACAACAAGCCTTTAAGCCCAAAATAAGACTCTGCTTTTTTTTACCAATTTGATGTTTAAGAATATAAGATACCACCAGAAATGTGGCAACTCTTGTGTACTGTATCATATAATCTGCTATGAATACAATCTTGTCCTTAGCTTCAGCTGTGCTTATATAAAGTAAGATTTTTACTGAATTCTATGCAAAAGAAATTTCACTGTACCCATGTACATGAGACAATAAAGTACCATTGAACCATTGAGCAATGGGGATATAAAAACTGTTAATTATTACAAGTATTGAACTGTGGATACGCGTTAGAAGAATAAGATAAAAATTAAGGGGAATCGTTATATCAATATTTTTATTCTGATGGAATGACGCCCAATAATCATCGTTTATGTGTGCAACCACTGCAAAGTCGTTTCCTGAGTAAACGGAAATTGACTGTTTGACTTCTGTTGTGAATGAGGAAGAGGACAACTCAAACGCAGTGCAGGGACCAAACCGATCCAACGTAGCCGAGACATGGCGGTGGGACAGGGAGAATTCACCCACCAGAAAAGGCCCAGATCCAGGGGAACAGTCGCTCTGTTGGTTCTTGTCGCTGTTGGTCTCACACCAGGTAAATCGTTGTTTTACAAAATGCTCTGTCTTTAGAATTATTTACCAGCGCCTTGAATTATTTGTAACCACAGACCTCTCTGTACTGTGTGGGGAGCTGATGATCAATTGCTCAACACTCGTTAGTTCCTGTAGAGACTTCCATCAGCGGTTGTTGTCGTGTTGTGTGCAGCGAAATCGCACACAGTTAGCTCCCTGTGGAGAAGGGAGATAACTATCTAGAGCTTGCCTGGCCTTGTGGACCTCATTGAAACTTACCGAATAGTGAAGTTTAATGTTTAATACCGAATAATGATGGCCTGGATAGAGTGGATGGGGTGAGGATGTTTCCACTAGTGGGAGAGTCTAGGACCAGAGGCCGCAGCCTCAGAATTAAAGTCCGCAGCTGGCCCTGTTAATCTTGGGTGTAGGGGTAACTCTTGGCCCCAGAACAGATAGTTCGCTCCACTATTCTGGTGCAAACTATCTACAGGTGAACTTTCTCAGTGACTTGAGAGAGCAGACAGCAGATCAGCTAAATGCCTCGGCAAAGTGACATCACCTCCATCAGTGGCGATTCCCCTCAGTACCGCACTCCCTCAGTCCTCGAGCTTCGGGAGTGGGAATTGAACCAACGACTCTCTGACTCGGTGACCAGAGTGCCACACGCTGACCTATCGCTAGATGTCAATGCGGGCCTTTGGTGTGGCTCAGTTAGCCTGGGACAGAAGTTTTCCTCCAATCCCCAACGAGAATTCTGCAACACCCTCCCGCGCTGTTCCCCTCTGTGATTCCTCCTGCTCTCCGGCTCTGTGATCTACATTTCCTTAACACCATCTGCTTTGATCTGCGTTTTCACGCTTTACCCCTTGCATACCTCCGCCCCCCGACACTCGGTCTGAAGAAGGGTCTCGACCCGAAATGTCACCCATTGCTTCTCTCCAGGAATGCCGCCTGACCCGCTGAGTTACTCCAGCATTTTGTGTCTATCAAACACACACGGCACTCGCTCCACGCACTGCAATAGGAAATGTTGAACCTAAACCTTAGCACATTCAAAGATAAAACCAGCCATTGGGAACAGGCGGGCATCTCAAATGAGGAAGCACCAGAGAGACTGTCCAATTTAGCATTTCGAGAAGTTGTGGTAATCACTCCCTTCTGGGAAAAAACAGCTGCCTTACAAAACACTCTGCTGCTCGAGCTGTTCTTCACACCGTGCTTTCCCCAGCCTCTGAGTTCTCCTTCAAGGCATTTGTCTTGTGGCTTGTGAGCAGACCTGGACTGATCTGATGATGTGTCTCCACCCCAGCTCTTGAATCTGCAGAGTTTCACATGTGTTAGAGTCATAGGGTGATACAGTGTGGAAACAGGCCCTTCGGCCCAACTTACCCACACCGGCCAACATGTCTCAGCAACACTAGTCCCACCTGTCCACGTTTGGTCCATGTCCCTTCAAACCTGTCCTATCCATGTACCTGTCCAACTGTTTCTTAAATGATGGGATAGTCCTTGCCTCAACTATTTCCTCTGGCAGCTTCATCCATACACCGACCAGACTTTGTGTGAAAAAGACACCTCAGGATTATTCCAGGTGGACGTGGAGTTTGAAACATCAGTGGCAGATCCAGCTTCTACCTCAGGCCGGGAAGTTTAGTTCAATGGGGCACAAAGTGCTGGCGCAACTCAGTAGGTCAGGCAGTATCTCATGGTCTTGAATTGAAAGGTCACCTATCCATGTTCTCCAGAGATGCTGCCTGACCTGCTGAGTCACCACAGGCAACTGGCTATTCAGCTTCAGTAACACACAAAGTGCTGGAGTAACACTGCAGGTCAAGCTGCATCACTTGGTGACTTTCCTCTAGTGACTTTAGAGATACAGCACGGAAACAGGCCCTTTGGCCCACTAAATTCCACGCCATCCAGCGATCACTCGGCACACTACCACTATCCTACACACGAGGAACAAATTACAATTTTAACGAAAGCCAGTTAACCTACAAACCTGCACATCTTTGGAGTGTGGGAGGAAACTGGAGAAAGCCCACGCTGTCACGGGGAGAACGTACAGAATTCGTACAGACAGCACCCGAGGTCAGGATCAAACATGGGTCTCTGGCGCTGTAAGGCAGCAATTCTACCCCTGTGCCACTGTGCCACCATGTCTCTACCCGTAACATTACCTATCCATGTTCTCCTGCGATGTTGCCTGACCCGCTGAGCCATCACAGGCTATTCAGCTTTAGTAAAGCACAAAGTGCTGAAGTCAGCAGGTCAGGCAGCATCTCTGGAGAACATGGATAGGTGACGTTTAGGGTTGAGATCTGAATATGGGGTAGGCCATTTAGATGAGGAAAAACCTTTTCGCCCAGAGAGTTCCTCTTTCTCCAGAGATAGTTCCTGACCCGTTGAGTTACTCCAGCACTTTGTGTCCTTCCGTGTATTAACCAGCATCTGCAGTTCCTTGTTTCTACTAGTTCAATGGGGAAGTGGGTTGTAGTGAGATTGAACACAGGGTGGGTCAGAGTGAGTGACAGGTTGGCTTCCTGTCACATGACCACCACTCAGGTCAAGCCACGCCCACAGGGAAGGAGGATCTGGGCGCCAGGTGGATTCAGGAGCAGTTCTACTTTCACTGGAACTTGGGGAACAATCCCGGTGAAATGGGAATTAACACCAGCGGGGAAGGCATGAAAGTGCAACAGGATCTATGCAAAAGAAGAAACACAAAATGCTGGAGTAACTCAGCGGGACGGGCAGCATCTCTGGAGAGAAGGAATGGGTGAGGAAACATCACCCGTCGGTTTCTCCAGAGATGCAGCCTGTCCCGCTGAGTTACTCCAGCTCTTTGTGTCTATCTTTGGTGTAAACCAGCACCTGCAGTTCCTTGCTGCACATGATCTATGCGAAACCATGAACCTGTCTGAACAGCACAAATTACATGTTTTTTTATTGTTAAAACTCAGCTTGTGCTGCTGCAGTGTGAGTGATCTTTCATCATTAATGTGCCAACAGGGTCATGGGGAGTAACTGGAGCTGTGGAGGTGAGGGGAGAGTTGGGGCAGTCGGTCACTGTGCAATGTCTATATGGTCAGGAATACAGTGACTACAGGAAACTTTGGAGTAAAGGTGATTATTACTCGACATCTTATACCGTGGTTTCTACTGATCTCCCACGACAAGGGAGAACATTGATGACTGATGACAAAAGACAACGGATAGTTTCAGTAACCATCGACAACCTGGAGAAGAGTGATGAAGGACACTACTGGTGTGTGATAGCAAAGAGAGGACATTCACCCATTGAATCGACCCCCATCTTATTGAAGGTTTCTGAAGGTACGTTGACGATCTCTCCTCACTCTCCCAGATGTGAAAATTCGAGCCTGGGAATTCCGGCCTCGGACCTGACGGTGACTCGTTGACTCATCCCCGGGGGTCGGGGTGAGGGGGCGGGGTTGGTAGATACCTCATTTACTGGGGTCCCGGCCCGTGGGGCCACACCAAGAGCCCACTGTCCCAGGAGCAGTATGGGGGGGGGGGGGGACTGCCATACACCAGCCCCACGGAACGTCCCAGCTACCGGCGGTTCTGATGCTGACGGCTCATTTCCCCAAAGACGATCGCTCCGGGACTAGAATCTCTGCCGGCCCTCACAGGGGCACCCGCCCCCTCCCTCTCTCGTCCTGCCCGTCACTGTCACACCCACCACACACACAACATCTGAAGTAGGATCCCAAGCCTTTACATCGTCAGTTCATTCCTTCCACAGATGTTGCCT
Organism: Malacoraja senta; assembly: GCA_038087875.1. Taxonomy (NCBI): domain Eukaryota; kingdom Metazoa; phylum Chordata; class Chondrichthyes; order Rajiformes; family Rajidae; genus Malacoraja; species Malacoraja senta. Next base: position 67,413 of record JAXLNO010003381.1, read on the forward strand.
GACCTGCTGAGTTACTCCAGCACTTTGTGTTTTGCTCAAGATTCCAGCACCTGCAATTCCTTGTGTCTCACAAACCTTAGTGACCCATGAGCTGAGTTTACTGTTGTCACCTGTACTGAGGTGACAAATATAATAATGGATACTTTCAAGAGAGAGCTAGATAGGGCTCTTCACGATAGCGGAGTCAGGGGATATGGGGAGTAGGCAGGAACGGGGTACTGATTGGGGATGATCAGCCATGATCACAATGAATGGCGCTGCTGGCTCGAAGGGCCGATTGGCCTACTCCTGCACCTATTGTCTATTGTCCGTTGAGTTACAGGAAAAAGCTTTTACCATGTTTCCAATGAGGCCCAAGTCATTGGATATTTTTAAGGTGCAGATTGACAGGTTATCGATTAGTACGGGTGTCAAGCGATTTGGGGAGAAGGCAGGAGAATGGGGTTGAGAGGGAGAGATAGATCAGCCATGATTGAATGGCGCTCAATGGGCCAATGGCCTAACTCCGCCTCTATCATTTATGAACGAAGAACCCGCATGAGCTGAGTGATATAGACTTTACACGGAGCCACACAAACTGTACAAGATGAGATACTCAACGGGATGGGCAGCTTCTGTGGAGAGAGAACGAGAGTTAATGTTTCGGGTAGATTCCTTCAACCAAATTGCATTATTTCCAATTCAGTCTGCGTAACGCAAATAGTCCATGGATCCTCCCGCTCCCAAGTTCTTCTCCAACGTAGAAGACATGTGTTGTTCTTTCCCAGCACTAATAGCATGAGGGGAAGCCTGGCCCCTTCCGGGTATCTCGCCACCTTCGTTTGCGAGGACTCTCTTGAATCCATATGCATGTGCTCCAGTACGTTCCAACATACTTTAGAATTTGAAGTCAGTTACCCACTGACCACTTGCACTCCCCTCCACAGAGGGGGAGATTCGTAGACAGCCCTGAACAGGTGCTGCCGCAGACCGCTGCCTTGTGGTATGCTCATCAGCTATACCTCCGATGTCAGAGTCAGAACAAAACTGACTCCTTGTGCTCACCTCCTCCAAGAGGGAGACATCATGCAGCCCTTCTACGGGTGCTGCTGCCACGGATATAAAGCTCCTCTTGCTGGAGAACATCATGATGGGGCATCCTCTCCATCAGGAGCTCTTTCTAGACAGCCCTTCAACAGGTGCTGCTGCCACGGGCCCCTGAGGAGACCCGAGGATATAAAGCTCCTCTTGGTGGAGCATATCGTGTAGGAGCACCTTCTCCATCAGGAGCTCTTTCCTGGACAGCCCTGATATTCTTTTTATTGGCTCACCAGTCCCAGTTGGTATGGCGAATTTCGATGGCATGCCTGGCACCCCTGGTTCTTGGCTTCCATGCCTTGGGGTATGCTGTTCTGCAATACCTCCAACCTCAGGGTCAGAACAAAACTGCCCCGGTAAGCTCACCTCCTCCATGAGGGAGACACTATGCAGCCATTCTACAGGTGCTGCTGCCATGGGCCCCCAAGAAGACCCGTGGATATAAGGCTCATCTTCATGGAGCAGATCTTCCCTGTACAGCCCTTGAACAGAAGCTGCTGCCACGGGACCATGGATGACCCACGGATATAAAGCTCCTCCTGGAGCATGTCATGATGTCAGACGTCCGCAGACCTTGCTCCTAGTGGGAGAGGAACTCCTGGCTCGACTCATCGGAGTCCAAGGGCCTTACTGATTTTTTTGTGACTTACCTCCCCACAGCAGTAGCCACGGTGCTCATAGTCGGCACCCTGGTGATACCACCTTCCTCGTGGATTTACCCCTCCACGGGAACCACACCGGTCTGGAAGACGCTGACTGCCTTTGTCAGTGACTGGAGTTCCGCGGTCCAGACCGGAGTCTCCCCACAGCCCAAAGCCGGTTTCCCCGCGGCCCGTCCGGACTTCGCTACAATATCTAGCAGGAAACGTCTGTAAGAAGAGGTTCCTGCAAGAAAACACAACCTGGTAAGAAATATAAAACTTACCTGTAGGTTTAAACTTACCGCTGGCGGAAGCGACGCGCCTGCCAGTCCGGTGCTTCGCCATGCGAACGACGATATGAAGCGCATGCGGACTGGCGGGGCTTCTTCACGGAATCACTCACGTGACTCCGAAGTAAATTTACACTGAGTCACACAAACTGTACAAGATGAGATACTCAACGGGTCGGGCAGCATCTGTGGAGAGTGAACGAGAGTTAATGTTTCAGGTAGCTACCTCCAACCAAATTGCATTATTTCCAATTCAGTCCTGTAACGCAAATAGTCCATGGATCCTCCCGCTCCCAAGTTCTTCTCCAATGTAGAAGACATGTGCCTAACTCCAGCAGCAGGCAGATAACACAGCCTGTGGGACTCTGAAGGGCATGAAAGAAGTATCTGAATGCTTGCGACCATCCTGCGGCATCTTAATGGGTGAGCCGCCTGTCTAGATCAAGAGGCTTGGTCCATCTATGGTGGCCTCAGAAGGATCCTTGCTCAAATCTCTGGATTGGGATTTGAACCCAGGAATCTCCCCACACAGAGTAAGAGCGCTCCCAACTGAAGCATCTCCCACACCTCACTAAAGTGGCACAGAACGTGCTTTCAGACATTTAATGTTCAAAAACTTAATTCACTTTATCTCCACAAGAGTCTCAAACACGCCGCCCGGATATGGTCACCACCACCTCTGCAATAATAAGCACAAGGGCTCTGACCACCCTGCCTCAAGATGCACGAACCACCGAGGCAGCAAGTTCCACTGAGGCTTCTGATTCAATACTTCCAAACAGGTTAGTAACTCGACGAGCCAACTCAGCCTCACCTGAGAACAAAGTAGTTAAGTTCAATTCAGCCCAGTTAAAAGATACAGCGTGGAAATGGACCCTTTGGCCCACCGAGTCCGCTCTGAGCAGCGATCTCCCCATACACCAGTTCTGTTCTACACACTGGGGGCAATTTACTACAAACCCGCGCATCTTTGGAATGTGGGAGGAAACTGGAGAACCCACAGTAAACTCTTGCAATCACAAGGAGAATGTACAAACTCTGCACTGACAGCACCGGTAGTCAGGATCAAACCCGGGTCTCCTGCGCTGTGAGGCAGCAACTCTACCACTGTGCCGACATCTCAATAGGCGAGCCTCATGTCTAGATCAAGGGGCTTGGTCCATCTATGGTGGCCTTGGAAGGATCCTTGCACAAATCTCTGGATTGGGATTCGAACCAAGAATCTCCCCACACAGAGCGAGAGCGCTCCCAACTGAAGCATCTCCCACACATCACTAAAGTGGCACAGAACGTGCTTTTAAACATTTAATGTTCAAAGACTTCATTCACTTTATCTTCACAAGGGTCTCAAATCTGTCATCCAGATATCCTCACCACTTTGGTATGGGGGGGGGGGGCATGGTGGTGCAGCGGTAGAGTTGCAAGCCTTACAACGCTTGTAGCGCCGGAGACCTAGGTTCGATCCCGACTATAGGTGCTGCCTGTACGGAGTTTTTACGTTATCCCCGTGACCGCGTGGTTTTTCTCTGAGATCTTTGATTTCCTCCAACACTCCAAAGACGTACAGTTATGTAAGTAGATTGGCTTGGCGTATGTGTCAATTGACCTTAGTGTGTGACGCCTAGTGTTAGTGTGCGAGGATCACTGGTCGGTGCGGACTCCATGGGCCGTAGGGCCTGTTTCCGCGCTATATCTCAAAGGTGGTCATCCCACCTCAGGAACCACCACATCCACTCTGCCTCCGGAAGCATCGACCACCTGGTTCATCGCCTCGACACAGGTCAGTGACTCAAAGGACCAACTCAGCCTTGCACAGCTTCACCACAGTGTCAACGGCTGAAGTGAGCAGCCCATGATTAACAAGAAGGATAAATACAATCAGCGAGTTTACTGGCGATCGCCGTGGATTATTGTTACTTACTATATAACAGCAGATATTCCCTCCCTCACACATTGTTCAAAAATCATCTTCGTTCCAATCTCCACAGCCTGATCTTCCTCTCCTGGTGCTGTCCAGGAAGAGTACAGACCAGGTGGACTTTGCTACATCGGGAGAGGGCAGCATTCCTGCTGCCTGACTCGCTGAGTTACTCCAGCATTTTGTGACCATCTACAATCTTTCTCAGTTGTGAAAGTTTGAGTAGAGGGGAAACGTATCCTGTTGTCCGTAAAATCAGTCCCAGTACTTTGAGAAAGCGTGGCTGATCACATTCCAGTCCATTGATAAATACTCCTTGGCCCTGACTAAAGTCCCTCTGTCCTTAGTACACCCAGTGGCCCTACCATTGTGAATGTCTACCCTTATTTATTGCCAAAATCTAATAACTTCACACTTAGCACGGTTCAATACCTGCTGGCATTGCTCTGCCCAACATGCCAGTTGCTTCTTATCCCTCCGTGGTCTATGATTATTGTACTATCCAAAATGATACAATTTTGGTGTAATCTGTAAACTCGTTAATCATACTTCCAACATTAACATCTAAGGCCGGCAGATGGGACTAATGTAGATAAAGGCATCTTGGTCGGCGTGGGGAAATTGGGTCAAAGGACATGTTTTCATGCTCTATGTGTGGCCACCAACATGAACATCTAAGTTGTTAATGTATGTAGTCATGGAACACCTCCAAGGAATGGGTGCATGTTGCGATATAAACATCTCACCAATGTCTACGCCACAACCTTGGATCACACTGAATGATTCCGTGTGCAATATGATGAAAAGAAAATTCCCAGCGTTGATCTGTGATAAATCTATGTGGAAGTAATAATATTTCCTTGGATTTCCAGGTACATCATGTTGATTGTTTGCCGTGTTTGGGGTGTGTTACGCTGGGTACTCTTTGGAGTTCTGCTTCTCTTCCCGGTTTCCATCAGCTGTGTGACAACTTTTAAAAGGTAAAAGTTTGCAATCTCTTCACTCTGGTGTTCACATTAAATTCAATTGGAAATGATGGGAATTTACTTTAGAATTCTGGAGATAAAGTGTGGACATACAGTGCCCTCCATAATGTTTGGGACAAAGACCCATCATTTATTTATTTGCCTCTGTATTCCACAATTTGAGATTTGTAATAGAAAAAATCACGTGTGGTTCAAGTGCACATTGTCAAAGGTATTTTTACATATTTTGGTTCCACCATGTAGAAATTACAGCTGTGTTTATACATAGTCCCCCCATTTCAGGGCACCATAATGTTTGGGACACATGGCTTCACAGGCGTTTGTAATTGCTCAGGTGTGCTTAATTGCCTCCTTAATGCAGGTATAAGAAAGCTCTCAGCACCTAGTCTTTTCTCCAGTCTTTCCATCACCTTTGGAAACGTTTATTGCCGTTTATCAACATGAGGACCAAAGTTGTGCCAATGAAAGTCAAAGAAGCCATTATGAGACTGAGAAACAAGAATAAAACAGTTAGAGACATCAAGTCAAACCTTAGGCTTACTGAAATCAACTGTTTGGAACATCATTAAGAAGAAAGAGACCACTGGTGAGCTCACTAATCGCAAAGGGACTGGCAGGCCAAGGTAGACCTCCACAGCTGATGATAAAGAAAAATATCATCTATAATAAAGAAAAAAAAACAAACACCCTGTCCGACAGATCAGAAACACTCTTCAGGAGTCAGGTGTGGATTTGTCAATGACCATTGTCCGCAGAAGACTTCATGAACAGAAATACAGAGGTTACACTGCAAACCACTGGTTAGCCACAAAAATAGGATGGCCAGGTTACAGTTTGCCACAAAGTACTTAAAAGAGCAACCACAGTTCTGGAAAAAGATCTTGTGGACAGATAAGACAAAGATTAACATATCAGATTAATGGCAAGAGCAAAGTATGGAGAAGAGAAGGAACTGCCCAAGATCCAAAGCATACCTCCTCATCTGTGAAACACGGTGGTGGGGGTGTTATGGCCTGGGTATGTATCGCTGCTGAAGGTACTGACTCATGTATCTTCATTGATGATACAACTGCTGATGGTGGTAGCATAATGAATTCTGAAGTGTATAGACACATCCTATCTGCTCAAGTTCAAACAAATGCCTCAAAACCCATAGGCCGGCTGTTCATTCTACAGGAAGACAATGATTCCAAACATATTGCAAAAGCAACAAAGGACTTTTTCAAAGCTAAAAAATGGTCAATTCTTGAGTGTCCATGTCATTCTGAACCCAATTGAGCATGCCTTTTATATGCTGAAGAGAAAACTGAAGGCGACTCTCCCCCAAAACAAGCATAAGCTAAAGATGGCTGCAATACAATATAAATACTGCTGTAAAAATGGCCTTTATTAATATTTGACAATGTGCACTTTAACCACATGTGCCTTTTTTCTATTACAAATGTCAAATTGTGGAGTACAGAGGCAAATAAATAAATGATGGGTCTTTGTCCAAATATTATGGAGGGCGCTGTAGGCCCTACAGCCAAACAATTCCGCGCCGAGCAATGATCACCCCGTACACTCGCACTATCCTACACACGAGGGACAATTTACAATTATACAGAGGCCAATTAACCTATAAAACAACACGTCATTGGATTGTGGTAAGAAACCGGAGCACCCGGATAAAACCCACGCTATCACAGGCAGAACATACAAACTCCCTACAGACAGCACCGATAGTCATGATCAAACCCGGGTCTCTGGCGCTGAAAGGCAGCAACTCTACCGCTGCGCCACTGTGCCACCCAGGGTCATTTCCTCGGGTAGAATTTGATGATAGTGATTATAAACTGCGTTTTAATTGTTATTCAAGGAAAAAAACAGCCGAGATCTTGGAGATGGGGTCGGCAGCGGTGGAGGGAGGAGAGGAACAGCGCCGGTGAGCTGGCTGGGTAAGGCCTCACCTCGCATGGAGACGGCGTGGGAGGCGAGGGGAAAAGGGTGCGTTGGTGGGTCGAGGTGTGTGCGGAGTGCGAGTGGGCTGCTGGAGGCCCTGCAGCAGCCCGTGGATCGGGTGCCGCTGGAGGTCCCACAGAGGTCAGGGACGAGCGCGCGGATCGGACACGGCCTGCAGCGGCACGGAGCGGCGGTGGAGGCACCAACAACATCGCCAGGCCAGGCCGACCCCTGCAACTCCCACCCACTGCCGTCTCCATGACAACGGGCCTTTAAACCCAAAATAAGACTCTACTTTTTTACCAATTTGATCTTTAAGAATATAAAATACCGCCAGAAATGTGGCAACTCTTTATTTTTATTTTATTAGAAGTAAGTACAATTGCATACAATCATATTTTCATAATACCTTTTATGTACAGCTTCTTATTTAAATTTTTTTTTGTAATAAAGAAGAAAAAGAGAAAAGTTAGATAATGAAAAATAGAAAAATGTGAGATATATAGTGTGTGAAAAAGAAAAATAGAGAGTGAAAAAAGAAAGTTGAGACATAGAAAATAGAAGAAAGAGAGTAAAAGAAGAAAAGAGAAGAAAAGAAAATAGAAGTAAGGAGATCATTTATAATCTTGACCATCCGCAGTCACGGATTAGCTTTTACACTTGTGTTGCACCATATGTTTCCAAAAAGACGACAAATGGAGACCAACTCGTTATGAATTGGTCAAATTTATCTATTAGGAGGAATCGCATTTCCTCAAGATGTGCGGTATCCAACATACTTGCAATCCACATTTTGAGCGTTGGTATTGGTGTATTTTTCCAAAATTTCAATATTAATTTTTTTGCTATTATTAAACCATAATTAAAACTCTTGTGTACTGTATCATATAATCTGCTATTAATACACGTGTTTTTAGCTTCGACTGTGCTTATATAAAGGAAGATTTTTACTGAATTCTGTGCAAAAGAAATTTCACTGTACCCATGTACATGAGACAATAAAGTACCATTGAACAATGGGGATATAAAAACGATTAAATGATTACAAGTATTGAACTGTGGACACGCGTTAGAAGAATAAGATAAAAATTAAGTGTAATCGTTATATTGTAGCGGCGCCACCTAGCGCACGCAGATATCGAACCCGGCGTTCGGAAGCCGCGGTCACGTGATCCGGGAGAGGCCGTTGTTTTCGCGCGGTTTTCCCTTGGCGCGAGTTAGTTGAATGCTAACCACCGATGTGGTCAGACGTGTTTGACAAACCTGTGTACTGCAACTTACTTTCGAATAAAGTTTTGGTTGAAACTCCAGTAGTCGTTTATCAAACCGCTAAATTGGTGACCCCGACGTGATAGCCGTCGTTAGACAGAAGAATTATGCAGGAAGAAGGTCCCTCTGCAGAATCGGCCAGCACGAGGCAAGGCTCACCGGCTTTCAAACTGCCCGCCTTTTGGACTGATCAACCTCAAGTATGGTTCGCCATTGTGGAAGCGCAATTCCACCTTCATCGTATCGACCACGATGAGACCATGTATTTTCATGTGGTAGGAGCGTTACCGCAGGACTGTGCCTCGAGGCTGTTGCCCTTTATCAGAGACCCTCCGTCCAGCGGCAAGTACGAAGGGTTGAAGGCCCTGTTGTTTCACGCTTATGGTCTGACCCGTAGAGACCGGGCGGCAAGACTGCTGCACATGGACTGCATCGGCGACCGAAGGCCATCGACGATCATGGCCAAGATGTTGGCCCTGATGGACGTGCATCGACCCTGTTTGCTTTTCGAACAGGCGTTCTTAGAGCAGATGCCTGACGAAGTGCAGCTGATGTTAACAGGAGCTGATTTCATTGACCCGCAGCGGCTCGCAGAAAGAGCAGATGAGCTCTGGGCGCTCAGACGGCGGGAAGTACACGCCGTCGCCCGCCCCATAGTCACACAACATGTGCAGCCGCTCCGACAACGAGAGGAAGAGACTCAGCCCAGCGTCGAAGACGAAGCGTCGCGGACATCGACCTACTGCCAACGGAGATGGTGCTACTACCACCAGCGATACGGGCTCGGAGCCCAAAGATGCCGAAGCCCTTGTGCGTTTCCGGGAAACGCCTCCGCCGATCGTCCATAGAGGCGAACGCGATCGGCCCAAACACACGCCTATTCGTCCGTGATCGCCATGCCGGTTACCGTTTCCTGGTAGATTCAGGTGCGCATGTCAGTATCCTGCCTCCACAACACCCGGGACCTCCGTGCGGGTAAGGTGGGACCTGTGCTCTCGGCCGTAAACGGGAGCGATATTCGCACCTACGGTACGCGGACCGCAAAACTAAATTTCGACTCCCACCAGTACAGGTGGAAGTTTATCGTTGCTGACGTCGCCCAACCGATCCTGAGCGTCGATTTCTTGCGCGCGTTCTCCCTGTTAGTCGACGTACGGGGTGATCCCTGCGTCGGGCCCACGCCCTGACACACCGCGCAACCCGTCAACGCCCTCGCAGCAACTATCCGAGGTAGCTGAGATCCAGAAACCTTTCACGACCCTGCTCGCCGATTTTCCAGGGTTACTCACGCCCCGGTTCGACGGGGCCGCGCCCCGTCATGGCGTAGTCCATCACATTCCCACCGAGGGTCCACCAGTGCACGCCCGCGCGCGCTGTCTCCCGCCCGATAAACTGCGCATCGCGCGGGACGAGTTCCAGCTCATGGAGGACATGGGAATTGTCCGGCGGTCGGATAGCCCATGGGCTTCCCCGTTACACATGGTACCTAAAGCGTCCGGGGGTTGGAGGCCTGGCGGCAAATATCGACGTCTAAACGCAATAACCACGGATGACCGGTATCCGGTCCCGAACATTCAGGATTTCTCGGCCCATTTGGAAGGGGCGACCGTCTTCTCGAAAGTCGACCTCATCCGTGGGTATAACCAAATCCCGGTCCACCCTGACGACATCCCTAAGACGGCCACCATTACCCCGTTCGGCCTTTTCGAGTGGCTCAGAATGCCTTTTGGCCTGAAGAACGCAGCCCAGGCATTCCAAAGGTTAATGGATCAGGTCGGCCGGGGTTTGCCATTCGTTTTCATCTACCTGGATGACATCCTGGTAGCCAGCCGCTCGGAGGCAGAACATACCAAACACCTCCGCTTACTTTTCGAACGGCTGCACGAACACGGGTTGGTAATCAATCCCGAGAAGTGCCAGTTCGGGCTGCGCTCTATCTCGTTCTTGGGGCATAGTATCACTTCCCAGGGAGCGCAACCCCTGCCCGAGAAAGTTGACGCCATTCGGCAATTCCCCCGGCCATTGTCGTTTAAGGGTCTCCAGGAGTTTATCAGGATGGTTAACTTCTATCACCGTTTCGTCCCGTCGGCAGCCGCCATCTTGCGGCCGCTATTCCAATGCCTGGCTGGTAAGCCCAAGGACCTAGTTTGGTCTAAGGAGGCACAGAAAGCTTTTGAAGGGTCCAAGACGGCGTTGGCCAACGCCACAATGCTAGTACACCTCAGGGCTTCGGCCCAATCGGCACTAACCGTAGACGCCTCCGATGTCGCGGTGGGGGCCGTCCTTGAGCAGCGGGTAGGCAGTCGCTGGGTGCCGCTGCCGTTTTTCAGCAAGCAACTGCGAGCCCCGGAAATTAAATACAGCGCTTTCGGCAGGGAGCTCCTTGCGCTTTACCTAGCAATCCGCCATTGCCGCTATTTCCTAGAATGGCGAGCTTTCACCGCATTCACCGATCACAAGCCACTGACGTTCGCTTTGACCAAGGTTTCCGATCCATGGTCTGCTAGGCAGCAACGGCACCTTGCCTACATTTCGGAATTCACGTTCGACATTCGACATGTGGCAGGAAAGCTGAATGTCGTGGCCGACACATTATCTCGTCCAGCGCTGCCCGAGGTCTCTGCGCTCAGTCTGGGTATCGATTACCAGGAGTTGGCCGCTGCCCAACGGGTATGGGGATTTACCACAAAACTGAATCTGGAGTGAAGCTGGTTGAAGTGCCTTGTGGCGCCTCCAGCGCGTGGGTCCTTTGTGATGTTTCCACCGGTAAAGCCCGACCAATTGTCCCGGTCGCTTGGCGATGCCGGGTCTTCGACACCATCCATAGTTTAGCGCACCCATCAATTCGCGCTACCTCTGCCCTAGTCGCTGCGAAGTACGTCTGGCATGGCTTGAGGAAGCAAGTCGCTGCATGGGCTCGTTCCTGTATCCCATGCCAGACCTCCAAAGTGCAGAGACATGTACACCCGCCGGTCCAGGATTTCGATGTCCCGGACGGCCGGTTCCTGCACATCCATGTAGACCTGGTAGGTCTCCTACCTTGTTCGCGCGGGGCTACCCACTTACTGACTATCGTGGACAGGTTTACCAGGTGGGCAGAGGCCATCCCGTTAGCGGATACCTCCGCCGAGGCATGCGCGAGGGCCATTGTCTCGAATTGGGTCGACCGTTTCGGGGTCCCCTCACATATAATGACAGACCGCGGGGCCCAGTTCACATCTTCCCTATGGGGCAGTATGGCGCAGATGTACGGTGCCACGTTACATCAAACTACTGCTTACCACCCTGAGTCTAATGGGCTGGTCGAGCGATTCCACAGACATCTTAAGTCGGCGTTAAAGGCACGACTCACCGGCCCTGATTGGGTCGACCAGTTACCTTGGGTCCTCCTGGGCATCAGGACAACGCCCAAGGAAGACCTCAAAGCATCCTCGGCCGAGTTAGTTTATGGCTCGGTTTTGCGGGTTCCAGGGGATTTCTTGCCTACCCCCCGGGATCAGGAGAATGCCACCTCGCAGGTGTTGGAGGACCTTCACGAGCGGGCGCGCACTTTGGTCCCAGTCCCAACTTCCCGGCACGGTTCATCTTCGGTTCATGTGCCTTCTGTGTTACGGGATTGTTTTTCTCCGTAGAGACGCTCATCGCTCGCCGTTACAGCGGGTGTACGAGGGTCCGTACAAGGTGCTCAATGCGGGGGTTTCAACATTCACTTTGGACATGGGCGGCAGAGAGGAGTTTGTTTCTGTAAGCCGCCTCAAGCCTGCACATGTCGACGAGGATAGCCCAGTGACAGTGGCTACCCCACGGCGTAGAGGACGTCCACCTGCCGTTTTGACACCTTCAACACCCGTTCCCTCCGATCGCGTTTCTCTGTTCCCCTTTGTTACGCCCGTCCCTCGGTTGCGTTTTTCGCGTCCCTCCGGTCCTGTTGTGCCGGTCCCAAATGTTACGCTCGCCCCACAACCTCGGACTACACGTTCCGGTCGCACCGTCCGTTTACCCGTGCGTTTCCGTACCGCGGATTTTGGGGGGGGCCATGTAGCGGCGCCACCTAGCGCACGCAGATATCGAACCCGGTGTTCGGAAGCCGCGGTCACGTGATCCGGGAGGGGCCGTTGTTTTTGCGCGGTTTTCCCTTGGCGCGAGTTAGTTGAATGCTGACCACCGATGTGGTCAGACATGTTTGACAAACCTGTGTACTGCAACTTACTTTCGAATAAAGTTTTGGTTGAAACTCCAGTAGTCGTTTATCAAACCGCTAAAATATCAATATTGTTATTCTGCTGGAATGACGCCCAATAATCATCGTTTAGCTTATCAGGGCCAGAGTGTTCACCAGTTGGAGATGTACAAATCTCATCACCTTGATCCTACAGCATCACCACACCACACCTGTGTCCAATTTAACTTGACCACTAGAGGAGGAATTTCTTTAGCCAGAGGGTGATGAATCTGTGGAATTCATTGTCACAGACGGCTGTGGAGGCCAAGTCAATGGGTATTTTCAAAGTGGAGATTGATTGGGTTTACTCAGGGTGTCAAAGGTTGAGGGGAGAAGGCAGGAGAATGGGTTGGAGGGGGAAAGATAGATCATCCATGATTGAATGGTGTAGACTCAATGGAGCAAATGGCCGAATTCTGCACCTATGTTTGCAGACACATCCTGATATTCACCCAAAAGACAGCAGTACGTAGACTAGAACTCAAAGCTGGTTCTCCAGAGTGTGAACTTTTAATTTTGTTACCAATTGAATTTTTTGTAAAACCCTGCAACATTGAATAATGAATAAAATAATCCAATGTAATAAAAGATGCTGAATTTTTGTCATATGGTCATGTAATAAGAGTAGCATTGGGCCATTCGGCCCATCAAGTCTCCTCCGCCATACAATCATGGCTGATCTATCTCTCCCTCCTAACCCCATTCTCCAGCATTCCCTCCATAATCTCTGACCTCTATGTACTAATTAAGAATCTATCTGGTGTTTATCTGGTGACGTGAGTGGACTTACCTGATCACGTTTGGCGTTGTCTAATTTCTCCTGGGTAACGTTTCAACACATGAGAAGCTGAGGAAGGCTGGACAAATTAGTGACGCGCATTTGGAGGTGGGTAAACAGTTCACAAGGTCACACGTTCCAGGAGTAGAATTTGGCCATTCGGCCCATCGAGTCTACTCCGCCATTCAAACATGGCTGATCTCTGCCTCCTAATCCCATACAAGTTCAGACACAGTGTGCCCGCATTTGGGGGAGGGGTTGACGGGGTGGGCAAGGGAATGTTTGCGGTGGTGGACAGAGCGCCAGTCAAGTGGGCAAATGTCACCAGGATGAACCAGAGCTTCGAGGAGATGCTCCAATCCAGGCAACTGGAGAGCATTGCAGCCAACTCCTGATAGGTGCATTGTCCGTGGTGAGGAGGCTGGGGGAGGTGGCAAGTGAGTCACCAAGTTAGTCTCGAACCACTGCAAAGTCGTTTCCTGAGTAAACGGAAATTGACTGTTTGACTTCTGTTGTGAATGAGGAAGAGGACAACTCAAACGCAGTGCAGGGACCAAACCGATCCAACGCAGCCGAGACATGGCGGTGGGACAGGGAGAATTCACCCACCAGAAACGGCCCAGATCCAGGGGAACAGTCGCTCTGCTGGTTCTTGTCGCTGTTGGTCTCACATCAGGTAAATCGTTGTTTTACAAAATGCTCTGTTCTTTAGAATTATTTACCAGCGCCTTGAATTATTTGTAACCAAGGACTTCTCTGTACTGTGTGGGGAGCTGATGATAAATTGCTCAACACTCGTTAGTTCCTGTAGAGACTTCCATCAGCGGTTGTTGTCGTGATGTGTGCAGCCAAATTGCACACAGCTAGCTCCCTGTGGAGAAGGGAGATAACTACCGACAGCTGGCCTTGTGGACCTCATTGAAACTTACTGAATAATGCAATGCCTGGATAGAGTGGATGGGGTGAGGATGTTTCCACTAGTGGGAGAGTTTCGGACCAGAGGTCGCAGCCTGAGAATTAAAGGGCGTTCCTTTAGGAAGGAGATGAGGAGGAATTTCTTTAGTCAGAAGGTGGTGAAACTGTGGAATTCATTGCCACAGAAGGCTGTGAAGGCCTTCAATAGATATTTCTAAGGCAGAGATGGATCGATTCTTGATCAGTACGGGTGTCGTTCGCTCACGGCGGCGCTCCCTCCCCTCCAGTCACCGTGCTTCACGCACACAGACCCGGCTCCACCCCTCTCTCTCCCCGGGGAGACGCGGTGAAAAATACACGGAGGGCTGGGCAGGGGGTTTGAGCAACGTTTACAAACATCGGCCTCAGCTCACACCCGGACCCCAGCATCAGCTCCCGCCGCTGGCCCTCTCCCTCCCTTCTCTCCTTCCCTCTTCCCTTCCTCCCTTCTTTCCTTCCCTCCCTCCTTCCTCTCTCTTTTCCCTTCTCTCATTTGCTCCATCCCTTCTTTCTCTCCTTCCCTCCCTCCTTTCTCTACTTCCCTCCCTCCCTCCCTTCCTCCCTCCCTTCTGTCCTTCCTCCCTCCCTCCCTTCTCTCCTTCCCTCCCACACACACATAACCCACAGACAACTAACACACACACATAACGCACAGACAACTAACACACACAACTAAGTTAGGATGGGGTAGAGGCCCAAAGGGTAGGATGGGGCTGAAGCCCAAAATTTAATGCCTGGATTGGTTTTTCACCAATGGTTATTGGTTTTCCAGGATCTATTTAATTAAATTACTTTTTTTTAAAATCATTTCACAGTCACTAAAACAAGTGGTATTGTAACTATGTACTTTTCAGAGGTGATCTACACATTTTGTTTGTAGGCTTACATGTATGCAATTTTATATTAATTTTATATTAAAATGTCGCTTAGATCAGTTAAAATGTCGCTTAGATCAGTTTGGTCCATTAAGTTGCATGCATTTTTTAAGTGCACATTTTGATTACTTTGCATTCTACCATAGGGATATAAAGTCTAGAATAGACTTTAATCAAATTTCTATGAATCTACAGACCTTGGCTGGGAACCTGGGGCTCGCCAAAATTGTTCCCAATTGGGCCCCGCAACTCCTAAGGCCGGCCCTGCATGTACCTGTCTAACTGTTTCTTAAACGATGGGATAGTCCCTGCCTCAATTACCTCCTCTGGCAGCTTGTTCCATACACCCACCACCCTTTGTAATTGATGACACATCATAATTATTCCAGGTGGACGTGGAGTTTGAAACATCAGTGGCAGATCCAGCTTCCACCACAGGCCGGGAAGTTTAGTTCAACGGGGCACAAAGTGCTGGCGTAACTCAGTAGGTCAGGGAGTATCTCATGGTCTTGACTTGAAACGTCACATATCCATGTTCTCCAGAGATGCTGCCTGACCTGCTGAGTCACCACTGGCACCACAGGCAGCTGGCTATTCAGCTTTAGTAAAGCACAAAGTGCTAGAGTAAGTCAACAGGTCAGGCAGCATCTCTGGAGAACATCGATAGGTGACGTTTTGGGTTGAGACCTGAATAAGGGGTAGGCCAGATGAGGAAAAACCTTTTCACCCAGAGTTGTGAATCTGTAGAATTCTCTGCCACAGAGGGCAGAGGAGGCCAATTCACTGGATGTATTCAAGAGAGAGTTAGATATAGCTCTTAGGGCTAATGGAATCATGGGATATGGGGAGCAAGCAGAACGGTACTGAATTGGGATGATCAGCCATGAACAGTCTGACCTGGTCACAAAACATCGCATCACTAGTTAAGAGAGCGCAGCAGCGGTTGCACTTTCTGCGCCGGATGAGAAGAGCTCACCCTCCCCATCCCATCCTCACCACTTTCTACAGGGGCACCATAGAGAGCATTTTGACCAGCTGTATTTCTGTCTGGTCTGGGGACTGCAAAGCCTCCGACTGGAAGTCCGTGCAGAGAGTGGTGAGGACGGCTGAAAAAATCATCGGGACTTCTCTTCCTTCAATCCGGGACATTGCATGCAAACGTTGATTGTCCAAGGCCAACAGCATTATAAAAGCCCCCACACATCTCCATCATGGACTGTTCACTATGCTGCCCTCGGGCAAAATATATCGCAGTATAAGGAGCAGAACGGCCAGGTTTTGCAACGGCTGCTACCCCCGAGCCATCAGACTCTTGAATTCCATATAATGTGCCGCCACTATTATCTATTTATCTATTTTATCCTTTTGTTATTTTATGTTGCACGGTGAGCCAGATGCAACAAAATTTTGTTCCGACTTGCATTTGTTGGTGTACTTTTGAATGACAATAAAGTCTTTGATTGAAAATCATATTGAATGGCAGAGCTGGCTCGAAGGGCCGAATTGCCTACTCCTGCGCCTATTTTCTATGTTTATATGTTTCTATGAATCGTCACCTATCCACTTTCTCCAGAGATAGTTCCTGACCCGTTGAGTTACTCCAGCACTTTGTGTCCTTTTGTGTATTAACCAGCATTTGCAGTTCCTTGATTCTACCAGTTTAATGGGGAAGTGGGTTGTACTGAGATTGAACACAGGGTGGGTCAGAGTGAGAGACAGGTTGGCTTCCTGTCACATGACCACCACTCAGTGCAAGCCACGCCCACAGGGAAGGAGGATCTGGGCGCCAGGTAAATTCAGAAGCAGTTCTGCTTTCACTGGAACTTGGGGAACAATCCCAGGGAACTGGGAATTAACACCAGCGGGAAAAGCATGAAAGTGCAACAGGATCTGTACAAAAGAAGAGACAAAAAATGCTGGAGTAACTCAGCGGGACGGGCAGCATCTCTGGAGAGAAGGAATGGGTGAGGAAACATCACCCGTCAGTTTCTCCAGCGATGCTGCCTGTCCTGCTGAGTTACTCCAGCTCTTTGTGTCTATCTTTGGTGTAAACCAGCACCTGCAGTTCCTTGCTACACATGATCTATGCGAAACCATGAACCTGTCTGAACAGCACAAATTACATTTTTTAAATTGTTAAACCTCAGCTTGTGCTGCTGCAGTGTGCGTGATCTTTCATCATTAATGTGCCCACAGGGTCATGGGGAATAACTGGAGCCGAGGAGGTGAGGGGAGAGTTGGGGCAGTCGGTCACTGTGGAATGTCAGTATGGTCGGAAATACAGTGACTACAGGAAACGTTGGAGTAAAGGTTATGATTTATGGTCATCTGAGACCGTGGTTTCTACTGATCGCCCACGACGAGGGAGAACATCGATAACAGATAACAAAACACAACGGATAGTTTCAGTAACCATCGACAACCTGCAGAAGAGTGATGAAGGACGCTACTGGTGTTTGGTAGAAAAGGAAAGAGATTCACCCATTGAATCAGCCCCCATCTCATTGAAGGTTTCTGAAGGTACGTTGACGATCTCTCCTCACTCTCCCAGATGTGAACATGCCAGCCTGGGAATTCCGGCCTCGGTCCTGATAGTGACTCAGTGCCACATCCCCGGGGGTCGGGGTGAGGGGGGAGGGGACCTCATTTACTGGGGTCCCGGCCCGTGGGGCCACACGAAGGGCCCCACTGTCACAGGAGCAGTATGGGGGGGGGTCGGGGAGATGTCAGACACCAGCCCCACGGAAGGTCCCAGCTACCGGCGGTTCTGCTGCTGAGGCTCATTTCCCCAAAGATGATCGCTTTACTGGGGAAACCGGCCCCTCACCTGGAGAAAGGGGTCAAGGGGGGAGGGTAGGGAGCAGGTTAGTAGAAGATACTTAAAATTAGAGAATTCAACGTTCAAACCGTTGGGTTGTAAACTACCTGAGCGTAATATGAGGTGCGGTTCCTCCAATTTGCATGTGGCCTCACTCTGGCAATGGAGGAGGCCCGGACAGAAAGGTCAGTGTGGGAATGGGAAGGGACGTGACAGGGTTGGCAACCGGGAGATCAAGAAGGGTCCTGACCCGTAAAGGACACCTAAAAGGACACCTACAAAACCTGCACATTTCAGTCGTCAAATTTAACTCAGGGTCCTTAAATTTGTAATGTTCAGCCTTATAGTGTTCTCTCTCTGGAATTCTGGATAACTGGGCCAAAAACACCCCCCCACTATACTAGGGTGGGGAAAAAGCTCCAGCTCTTCGCACAATCTATAGTCTAATATTTCTCTGGCATGTCTTGCACATCATCGTAGTATTCTATCCTCGGGGTCTGCTTCTTAGGGGAAACAGTTTCACCTTTATCCTGGATCAACGAAAGCTGCTTGGCAGTGGCTCTTACTAGAAAAAAACTAACACAGGGTAAGACACAACATAGCACCACAATAACCCCCAGCAGTGCAGCTCCAATAATTACCCCCATCTTAGTCAGCCATGCTCCCCAACCGCCTAACATATTTTCCAGCCAACTAAAGACGTCATGTCAAAACCCACACTCTGCTTGTTCTCTTTACTCAGATTTCTCAACTTATCCATTGCTTTAGTGGGCTAGTATTATTAGGTATGAAGGTGAAGCATTGTTCCCCAAACAAGACACATACACCCCCTCATTCTGACCTTATTAACGCCAGTCTTAGGGTCACTAATGTCTCCAAAAACCTCACTTATTATCTTGTTAAAGCTCTGCTCTTCCCTCACTTCTTTGTCCTCCTGTTCACTTACCTCAGGGCTATTATCGAGTCGTACCTGTGGGTCAGCCCTCATGTAATAATAATAATAATAATAATAATAATAATACATTTTATTTGTATAGCGCTTTTCAAGGACTCAAAGTCGCTTTACATGGAGAGTCAAGAACAAAATAAAATAGAACAAAATAGGGCAGAAAGACAGAGATAATAATAATAATAATACATTTTATTTATATAGCGCTTTTCAAGGACTCAAAGTCGCTTAAATGCAAAGGGGAGGGGGACATGGGACTAAGGGTATGCAGAGGTGAAGATATGGGTCTTGAGGCAGGACTAGAGGATGGTGAGGGACTCAGAATTTCAGATCAATTGTGGGAGGGAGTTCCAGAGCCTGGGAGCTGCCCTGGAGAAGGCTCTGCATCCCAAAAGTGCAGAGGTTGGATTTCGGAATGGAGAGGAGACCGGCTGATAAGGATCTGAGGGACCGTGAGGGTTGGTAGGGGGAGAGGAGGTCAGTGAGATAAGGGGGGGCCAAGTGGTTGAGGGCTTTGTAGGTAAGGACCAGGATTTTGTAGATGATCCGGTGGGAAATGGGAAGCCAGTGAAGTTCTTTGAGAACTGGGGTGATGTGGTGCCATGATTTGATGTAAGGATTGAGATGGTACCAGGTAGATCGACCTTCTACCTGAACAGCTGTTTCGGAAAGCTCATACATACACCTTGTCTCCGGGTTTAAAGGGTCCTTCCTCCTGGTCCACCTTCAACTGCTTTTGCTTTGCCTGTGCATAAATAGACTTGTGTATCATAATTAACTGTTGCATATACTGCTTAAATTCTACCTCTAACTGTTCCAAACTCAGTCCCTTGTAGGGACCTCTCCATTGTGCCACCGGCATGGGTCGGCTAGTAAGCATCTCATGTGGTGTTAGGTGGGTTATTCGGTTAGTTTGCATGCAACATCTCTTCAGTGCTAATGGCAGGGCATCGATCTAATTCAACTGTGTAGTTACACAAATCGTATTTATCTTAGCCTTCAATGTTCCATTTATTCTTTCCACCATGCCCTGTGACTACAGATGGTACACACCCAAATCTTTGTTTTATTCTAAGGGCCTGTAGCCCCAGCTTGACTACTCTCTAAATGAAAACCAATCCATTGTCAAAGCTGATTTCTGTAGGTCTACCAAACCTCGGGATTACCTCATTCATCAGAAACTTTACTACAGTCCCTGCACCTAAATCTTTGGACAGTACTGCCGCCACCCACGTACTAAATCTATCAATCACTACTAGCATATACCTTTTTCCTCTTACCTTCTTTATCATGTCCACATAGTCGATCACCAGGTGCCTAAATGGACCTTCAGGCACAGGAATGTGACCTATAGGCGTGATTATTCCCACTCTGACATTGTCCTGACCTACTAGCATATACCTTTGTCTGACCTTGTTTTGAGCTCATACTGTGATGAAACGTGGTCCACCGACGCCTGCAAGTAAGGTGACCAAAACCCATCCTTTTTTACCTTCCTTATAACTTCCCCCCTTGCACAATAATCTAACCCATGTACTTCTGTCATAAGAATGGTCAGCAATGGTGTGGGTGCTACCAATAATCCTTCAGTATCCACATGCCCTTCAAGTTCTGCTTAGCTCCCCTTTGTCTCCACATAGTTTACTCTGCTTAGATTACCTTAACTTGCATTTGAATTATGTCCTCCTCTGTGGGTTCCAGATCCAAGCTTACCTGAGGCTCATTAACAGCTGATCAGCCTCCAGATGTTGTTCTGACTGCATCGTCTGCTCTTTGATTTCCCTTTATAATCATGTTGTTTCCCTTCTTATGTGCTTGGCATTTAATGACAGCTAGTGCCCCTGGCTTCATTATTGCCCTTATCAGGTCTGTACTTTACTGCTAACTTTGCATGGGGTCTCCGTTGCTTTTCTTGAAGCCTTTCTTTTTCCCTACTGCTCCAAACATGTGACAGACCCCATGTGCATATGCTGAGTCTGTATAAACTTCAGCTATCTCACTTTCCATTAAGTCACATACTGCTCTTAAAGCCTTAATTTCTGCTAACTGAGCTGAGCAAGATTGCAGGCAAGCTTCCAATTTAATTACCTTAAATTCTAATTCATCCTGTTGCACACTGCAAACCCTGCATACTTGCTATTATGACCCCATTAACAAGAAACATCCACAAACAAGACCTTTGTGTCCTCTTCATTCAAAGGCTCTGACTATAAAACATTTCTCAGACTTGTGTGTCCTGCTTCCTTCATTATTTTCCTTAATGGCCTCACAATTTCAACATACTTTCCAATCTAGTCTGAACTATATCCTGCCATTCCCAAGATCATCATCATCTGTCCTACTGTCTGAGGTTTGGGAGCTTTAATTATTGCTTCAATTTGATTCTGCGCTATGGCTTTTACTTCTTTGGATATTACTCGTCCTGAATATTCTGCCTGCTGCTGACAAAACAGCAACTTTTTCCTGGATACGTTATGACCTCCTATGCCAGCTTTTCCAAGAGAATTAAAATGTCTAGCTCACATTGCCTCTCACTTGTGGAACAAACCAACAAACCATTCACATACTGTATCAAATACTTTCTAAGGGTACACCTTCCAAATCTGCATTTAACATCTCATTAAAAACATGGGGCGAGTATTTAAATCCCTGGGCATCCTAGCCTAGGTGTATTTAATACTTCTTCTTAATGTTCCTATCATAGCTATGTTCACCACTATCTTAATATAATTATTATTATTTCCTGATTACCATACCTGTTCACATCCCCAACACACCTTATCCATTACCTGCCTCCTTACTCGCCTTACTTAACCTCCTCCTTGAGATCCCTCCCTCCCTTGGGGACCCCAGTCCTGTCTGGGCTTATATCCAGATTTATTTCACTCCTGATAAGGCATTTGAGGAAACGCTCCCCCAAAGACATTTATTATTAGCATGGAATTCTCTGGACCCTGTTTGGCTCTGTCATAGGACTCACTGTGTGTCGGTGCATCACTTATTTCAGTCTTTCCAACCAAGTCTGTTGTTATTGACAACATTGTCTTTCCTTTTTCACGCTTTTTCTTTTTGAGCTCTTCAAGTTACATTTGCATCACTTTTCTCTGCACCTCTTCCTGCTGGTCTCAAGTCTTTTTTCTATCTTTGCGATATTTCTCGACTGCATGGACCAAATGATTGCTGAACCAGGGGTGGGACATAGATGACAATCCCACCATCTCCTCCAATATAGACTTGACTTGAGGAGGCATGGCATCCACCACAGTGGTTCAGAATATAGTGTTCATTAACTGGTTGCCTTCTATTTCTTGTTCAGTTTCGAGTCTCCAACTTTTCAGCTGGATCTCCAGATAGGCTGCTGGATTCTTGGAGTTGAGAGGAAACAAAGCATTAAGCATTACCTTACAGCAGAGGGTAGCTGTGCAGAGATTCACCTCCCCCGCTTACAGTTTCTTAAAGGGACACACACACCTACCCTTACAACATCTGGTTTACAACAAACAAAGGACTTATCACATATATGAACTTCTGAATTCATTCAAAAACCATTTTTTACACACAAATCACATTTGTTCGATTCTTACTTCAAAGAAATTATGCCATTTTCTACACATATTAAAGTTTCAAAACACAAATGTATACATTCTTATCTCCTTTTTTTAAGTTAAAGTAGGATGGTCTAATCCCCTATCAGTCCGTTTCCTGAGCGCTGTGATTGGACATTGATTCAGATTGTGATTAGTCAGACTCACCGTCACTCAAATTCTAACCACACCCCACTAAGATCACAACCAATCAGACTCCTAGTCACTCAACATCTGACCACAACCCACTCCCATCAAGCTTCAGACACAGAGCACATTTTCTCCTTTGTCTCTGTGCAGAGTGGTAGGCAAGTATCTATCTTTTACACAAAGTTTCTATCTTTTAGCAATCATGATTTTTACGCTCTTCTTCCCTCTTTACTTTATCTGCTGCGTTACTTCTCTTTTGCTCTGTGCCGTTTAACTCTACCTGATGGATTTAATATTGTTTCTCTGTACTTTCCTACCTCAAACTCCCTTATCTTTACCATCTGTTCTTTTAGTCTCCAAACCTGGGAGCACTTCCAGTCCTTATTTCGCCACCGAATTCTCCTTCATTTCTCCCCCTTTCTTTCCTTTTTCATCTTCCTACCTTTTTAACAGTTCTTCATTCCATGTTCCTTTCCTTTGTTTCCATGTGCCCCCAAAATTTAGGTTACTTTATAACTTACTATTCTAGTTTAAACTACTCAATGCTTATTCTCTGAGCTCTTCTTTATCAGCGCTTTCTTTCTCTGCCCTAGCCCGTAACATTTTACCATTTTACACTACCTAATTAACCCCTATCCCCCCTGATTTTACATATATACATTATATCCTGTCTGATCAGATTTTCTTCTCTTCTCTAAGAATGGTCACCACAGGATAATACCTGCCATATGCGGACCACGCCCCCTTCTCAACAGACTAATCTGCAGGTTTTAGGATGCCTTGCCTAAGCAAACCCCGCGCTCTTCTCAACGGGTGGTATCTGCAAAGTCTTATATACATTCTGTACAAAATACTTATCAGCTTAACTATTTTCTACTTACCCTACTGCGCAGACTTCTCGAGCAATCCTCCACGTCTCCTAGACAATTTAGTGCCAGATTCTTGGGTCGGAGAGACCTTCTAACTACCTAGGCACAGAAGTGTCCCCAATGGGTTCCCATGTACAACAGGTTATTAGTCCAAATGAAACGGAAAACCGCATAATTTTTATGGGTGGCCACCCTTTTTCCTGTTGTCCCTAGGAGCCACAGAGGGGGCAGGGAAGCGCCCTGGGCTGTTTGTCTTTTAATTAACAGTCTCTTACCGACCCTGCTCGGTGCGCCAATTATGTTGTGGTTTTCAATACTCAAATTAATTCAGGCCACATGGAGAATTCTTCAAGAAGTTTAAACTTTTATTTGCAAACAAAAGTTGGATCCCCCCCCCCCCCACATCATCAGTCCACGTGGAGCTCTCTGACCCACAAACAAAGGATCGTCTCTTTTTATACCATTTTCAACTCTGCATGCCCTACCCCTGTTACATTTCCATATCCAATCATTTTCTGACATTCCCTCATCATCAGCCAATCACTTGCTCCCACTTATCTCCTCCTTCCCAGTACATTTCCATATTTGCAACTGATGTAGGTAGTCACATGACTCCCTTTGTGGCCCCTCGCCTGCCATGTGCTCGTAACTTCTTTGTTCAGTCGTTACATTCCAACAAAGTGATATCCAAGAAACGTGGACAATTCCCAGAACCCACTTATCAAAATATAAGAGATACAGTGGTCACTCAATTTATATAAACAAGACATTGTTCCCATTAAACTCTATACATCTTTGGGAAGAATGTTACCTCTTAAACTACAGATCTAAACACAGGGGGTCTAATGTTTATAATCCTAATTAAAGCACAATATATTTCCTAGATGGTCTCGTTACAAATCATATCTTTAACTAACATTACCTTGTATTATAAACCTTAAAAGTATTGTGATGTATGTAATATAATTAGCATATGTTATGTCTTGTGCAAGGGGACGCATGCGCTAGGGGAGACTCAAGGTGGCGTCATAGAATAAAGAAGCTTGTCAGTTTACTCCTGTATCTGAGAGTTATTTTGGGTCAGTTCCAAGCACCCACATACACTACAAGTATGAATTTACTCTATCTTTGCAAACACACACATCCTATTCTCGTACAAATGTCACACTTGATAAATGATAATTGCTTCTTGGTCAGCTCACACACCCTCCCCTTTCTTGTTATCTCTATGGGATGAAATTCCAAACTCATTGTTAGGCCTCTTTTTATGACTCTGCTTTCACACTTATAACATTACTCAAAGGATGTTTACATCTGCAGACCGCCATCTCTATCTCAAAGTATGGCCACCTCAGTTTTCATAAACATAAGAAATCCAACATACAAAGGTTACATACCCCTCACCCGAGCACCTTCTGCCCTTCACATATGTCTTATCTCTTATCCCAACATGAGTATAATTAAAGTAGCTAAAGACTGGATCACAGAATGCAGAGGCGCCCTTCTATCTTAGACAAGTATAAACAGTCATCAGTCGTAAACCCCAAGCTCTTTGTGCTGTAGCAGAGCTAAGGAATGTGTCATAACGAAAGAGCAAATGGTCTGTGACCAAATGGCCTGTGACCTGAAAACGGGTCCCACTGCCAAACTACTTTTGAATACAGATTATATAAGATACATTTAATATAGAAGATAATATTTACTATAATGAGGAAAACCATTTTCACCCAGAGAGTTCCACTTTCTCCAGAGATAGTTCCTGGCCCGTTAAGTTACTCCAGCACTTTGTGTCCTTCTGTGTATTAACCAGCATCTGCAGTACCTTGTTTCTACTAGTTCAATGGGGAAGTGGGTTGTAGTGAGATTGAACACAGGGTGGGTCAGAGTGAGAGACAGGTTGGCTTCCTGTCACATGACCACCACTCAGGTCAAGCCACGCTCATAGGGAAGGATGATCTGGCCGCCAGAGAGATTCAGGAGCAGTTCTGCATTCACTGGAACTTGGGGAACAATCCCGGTGAAATGGAAATTAACACCAGCAGGAAAAGCATTAAAGTGCAACAGGATCTATGCAAAAGAAGAGACACAAAATGCTGGAGTAACTCAGCGGGACGGACAGCATCTCTGGAGAGAAGGAATGGGTGAAGAAACATTACCCGTCGGTTTCTCCAGAGATGCTGCCTGAACTGCTGAGTTACTCCAGCTCTTTGTGTCTATCTTTGGTGTAAACCAGCACCTGCAGTTTCTTGCTGCACATGATCTATGCGAAACCGTGAACCTGTCTGAACAGCACAAATTACATGTTTTTTATTGTTGCTGCAGTGTGAGTGATCTTTCATCATTAATGTGCCAACAGGTTCAAGGGGAATAACTGGACCCAAGGAGGTGAGGGGAGAGTTGGGGCAGTCGGTCACTGTGGAATGTCAGTATGATCCGAAATACAAAGACAACAACAAGCTATGGAGTAAACGTGATTCTTACTGGTCATCTTCTGAGACCGTGGTTTCTACTGATCACCCACGACGAGGGAGAACATCGATGACTGATAACAAAATACAACGGATACTTTCAGTAACCATCGACAACCTGGAGAAGAGTGATGAAGGACACTACTGGTGTGCCATAGACATAACATTGAACTTCGATGAAAGGACCTCCATCTCATTGAAGGTTTCTGAAGGTACGTTGACTCTCCTCACTCCCCCAGATGTGAAAATTCCAGCCTGGGAATTCCCGGCCTCGATCCTGACGCTGACTCGGTGCCACATCCCCAGGGGTCCATCGGCGGGGGAGTTTTGGGGGAGGTGAGAGGGGGGTAGGGGGGGCCCGCTGCATGGGGCCACACCAAGAGCCCACTGTCCTAGTAACAGTGTGGGGGGGGGGGCTCATCAATGGGGACCGGCAGTCCTGCTGTGATGGCTCATTTCCCCAAAGACGATCTCTCCGGGACCAGATACTCTGGTGGTTACTCCAGCATATCAGGAGGAGGAAACCACCCCCTCACCCTCTCCCCCTGCCCGTCACTGTCACACCCACCACACACACAACATCTGAAGAAGGGTCCCAACCCGATACATCGTTTATTCATTCCTTCCACAGATGCTGCCTGACCTGCTGAGTTACTCCAGCACTTTGTGTTTTGCTCAAGATTTGACCACCTGCAATTCCTTGTGTCTCACAAACTTTGGTGATTCATGAGCTCAGTTTATTGTTGTCGTCTGCGCTGAGGTACAGGAAAAAGCTTTTACCATGTTTCCAATGAGGGCCAAATCATTGGGTATTTTTAAGATGGAGATTGACAGGTTCTCGATCAGTACGGGTGTCAAGCGATATGGGGAGAAGGCAGGAGGATGGGGTTGAGAGGGAGAGATTGATCAGCCATGATTGAATGGCGATGTAGACAAAAATGGGCCAAATGGCCTAATTCGGCCCCCATCACATGAACTTGAAAGAAGAATCCTCATCAGATGAGTGATATAGACGTTATTCTGAGCCACACAAACTGTATAAGATGAGATACTCAACAGGTCAGGCAGCATCTGTGGAGAGAGAACAAGAGTTAATGTTTCAGATAGATACCTCCAACCAAATTGCATTATTTCCAATTCAGTCCGCGTAACGCAAATAGTCCATGCATGCTCCTGCTCCCAAATTCTTCTCCAATGTAGAAGACATGTGCCTAACTCTAGCAGCAGGCATATAACACAGCCTGTGGGACTCTGAAGGGCATGAAAGATGTCTCTGAATGCTTGTGACCATTCGGTGGCATCTTAATGGGTGAGCCTCCTATCTAGATCAAGAGGATTGGTCCATCTTTGGTGGCCTCAGAAGGATCTTTGCCCAAATGTCTGGAGTGGGATTCAAACCAAGAATCTCCCACACACGACAAAAGTGGCACAGAACATGCTTTCAGGCATTTCATGTTTAAAAACTTCATTTTCTTCATCTCCACAAGGGTCTCAAACAAGCCACCCAGATATGGTCACCACCACCTCTACAATAATAAGCACTAGGGCTTCCACCACAACCACTCTGACCACCCTGCCTCAAGGTACACCAACCACCAAGGAAGCAAGTTCCACTGAGGCTTCTCGTTCAACACTTCCAAAATGGTTAGTAACTCGAAGAGTCAACTCAGCCTCACCTGAGAACAAATTAGTTAAGTTCAGTTCAGTTCAGTTTAAATATACAGCGTGAAAATGGGCCCTTTGGCCCGCCGAGTCCACTCTGAGCAGCGATCACCCCATACACCAGTTCTGTTCTACACATTGGGAACAATTTACAGAAGCCAATTAGCTTACAAACCCGCACGTCTTTGGAATGTGGGAGGAAACCGGAGAAGCTGGAACAAACTCTTGCGATCACAGGGAGAACGTACAAACTCTGTACAGACAGCGCCGGTAGTCAGGATCGAACCCGGTTCTCCTGCGCTGTGAGGCAGCAACTCTACCACTGCGACACCGTGCCAACCCTAAATGGTCGGCATGGACACAATGGGCCAAAGGTCCAGTTCCCATGTCATATCTCTAAACTCTAAACTACTTTATAGTTCCTTAAATACCAATAGAATTATTCATAATGTTATAGAATTTAACCTGCACTGCATTCAAGTATATTTCCACATTTTTACTTTCCGGATCGAAACGCATGGTTCGTTACTGGGGAAGGAATCAGTCCTATTACCATGAGCTCGTCATTGTTTTTTCTTGTATTTTGCAGGGAGGCAGTTACATTTTCATGGCAGGTTGTTCTACCGATTGCCTTGACAATTGTCTTTCTTCTGTTCATCACTGCCATTATCCTATGTGTAAAAATGAGGCAGAAAAAGAAAACTGGTAAGTTCCGTTGAATGTACGTAAATATCAAGGGGCACTCTTGTTGATAACAAAAAAGGGCATTTCCATCAGAGGTTACTTTCACAAACTCAGACCATTCACCTAGCGTATAACAGCAGGGAAAGATACCAAGTGCTGGAGTAACTCAGCGGGTCAGGCAGCATCTCTGGAGAACATGGACAGGTGACATTTCAGGGCGACACAGTGGCAAAGCAGGAGAGTTGCTGCCTTACAACGTAAGAAACCGGGTTCGATCCTGACTAATGGTGCTGTCTGTATGGAGTTTGCACGTTCCTCCCTGTGAGCGCGTGGGTTTACACCAGAGAGACAGGCCCTTTGGCCCAACTCGTCCTGACTGATGCCCAAGGTGCTTCCCTATGCTAGTCCCACTTACCTGTGCTTGTCCCACATTACTCTTTAAGTTTTCTTCTCCATCTATCTCTCCAAATGACTTTTAAATGATGGAATTGTACTTGCCTTTACCACTTCCTCTGTCGATTTGATCCGTGTTATGAGAGTGGGCAAATCTGGGGTGAATTGACAGGAAGATGGGGCGAATAAAATGGGATTGTGGAGATGAATGGAAATGGATGCTTGATGGGCCAGCATGAGCTCAAAGGGCCAATGGGCCTGCTTCCATACTGATTGTTCTGTGAAAACCATCTGGTTGGAAGCTGCAATAATATGCAGAAGTGCGTCAGTCTTATCCAGATTGAACAAGAATGTTTTCATCTGCAAATGGTACAGAGGTAGTGATGGCCACAGTAAGCCAGGAGACGATTGAGATCTTTCAGAAGCAGAAGGAGCCAAACATATTTACCAACAGGTTCAGACATCGACGTCCTGTTATTTAGCATAGTGATGACACGTGAAACCTCTGAATCTCCATGCAGTGAAATTATCCGGAAATTGTAAAGCCGTTTTGAAGTAGAACTCTTGAAAATGTCCAGCAGCGATGGATGTAAGATCTGCAGGAGGAAGCCAGGAGAGATGACTGGTGACAACTTTGCTGAATCATGAAGTCATAGAGACATACAACACTGGTAGGAAATAGGCAACGTTTCGGGCCGAAACCCTTCTTCAGACTGAATTGGCTAGGATAGACTGGCAAACTATACTTGACAGTGGAGATGCAATGGCAAAGATTTTAAGACCGCAAGGATGAACTCCAGAAATTGTTCATCCCCGTCTGGCGAATAAATAAAACTGGGAAGGTGGCTCAACCGTGGCTGACAAGGGAAGTCAAGGATAGTGTTAAATCTAAGGAAGAGGCATACAAATTGGCCAGAAGAAGTGGCAAACCAGAGGACTGGGAGAAATTTAGAACAGAGGAGGACAAAGGGGGGTGGGGGGGGAGAGCATGAAAAGAAAGCTAGCGGGGAATATAAAAACTGACTGTAAAAGTTT
>JAXLNO010003382.1:0-101707 GCA_038087875.1 Malacoraja senta
ATGGAATTTATCCTGTCAAACATATCTGAATACACTGTACCTCCTACCCAGAAATAGTGATGCTCATTTATCAAGTACAAATATGGCTGGGCGAACATGTGTTTTGGACAATAGGGCAATGACGAATAATGTAATGAGGTAGGAAATGATTGAGTCCGAGGTCAGTTCTGAAACTGCGCACCACGGGACATACGAATAACCTGTTACCCTCCGTTACCAGGCCCTAACCGGCCAATGTGCCCCATAAACACTAGTCACACCGGCTATGGCACTGATTATTTTCAACCTTTCCTATTCACCTACCTGTCCAAATGTCTTTACATTTTGTGATAGTTTTCACCCCAACTATCTCCTTTGGCAGCTCGTTCTATATACCCACTAACCACACAGTTACCACCCTCTGTGTTTATACAAAGACTCACCAATCTTGTGTCCTCGTGTTTGAACTGATTGAATTTGTATATGTTATATCTGATCACTTTGGACAGCAAGCACAACCAAGTTTTAGAATGTACCTTGATACATGTGAGAATAATAAACGTGGCTAAAACCTAATGCCCTTCCCATCTTAATTGTTCACAACACCACGAACCCAGCGGGATGGCTCACAACAGCACTGCATTATACATCGTTCCAGCTGTGGACCTCGGCACAGTCAAATGATACGTTTTGCACATTGTACTGACTTTGCGTTTTTACAGCTCGAATTCACCAACTGCACATGACCAGTTCCACGGCGGTCTGAATTATGCAATGTGGGCTGAGCAAATGATGTTCATCCTTACAAACACAAGGACAATTCTGGGATTCGTAGAAATGAAAGACAATATTGATCATCGCATCACGAACAATATTTAGTATTCTGTACATTCCCCTTGGTCTATCTGATGTATCGGTGTTTGAAGAAGGGTCGTTGCCTATTTCCTTCGCTCCATAGATGCTGCTGCACCCGCTGAGTTTCTCCAGCATTTCTGTCTACCTCTGAGTTTGAACAGTTGTACCTTTGCACGGTCTAGCCGATCTGAGTGGATCGGAAGCAAAAAAGACGTTTCACTATTCCTCGGTACATATCACACTAGTAAACATTTGCCTAACCTTACCAATGCTAATCTTCTGAGAAAAGTGATATTTATGATCAGAGCGGGAATGTTCGTAGAATGATGGCGACTAAGATTGTCCATGTGAAACAGACGATATCGATATCTAAGATGGTTTTTGATTCCTCGACCTGGGTAAAAGTGCATTTACCTTATCTATTTTCCTCGTGATTTTATACATAATCATAAGATCATCCCTCATCGAAGGAATAATGTCCGCACCTCTCATTATAACTCGACCCATTCAAGGGAAAAGTAGCGAACCCCTGCCATAACTAGTGACGGTGATACCACATGTGGAGAATTGTGCAAGACTGGGTCGTGTGTCACAGAGTCACAGAGCAGAGAAGCAGGCCCAACAACGGACTTTCTCAAAAGTATCCAACTACTAAATCCTATTTACTAGCACTTGATCAGCAGAGTATTATGCCTTCGAACGAACTAATTTATCGTTAAGTCCCACATACCTCGACCCTTGTACCACCAAACTTATTTCCATATACATCGACTCCATCCTATCCCCCTGGTCAAATCCCTCCCTACCTATGTCCCAGGCACCTCACACGCTCTTCATCCCATTCATGGCTTCCGTTTTCCAGGTTCCCATTCCCTCATCTTCACATTGGATGTCCAATCACTCTACACCTCCAACCCCGACCAGGAGGGTCTTAAAGCCCTCCGTTTCTACCTCGACCACAGAACCAACCAGTCCATGTCTACTAATAATCCTCCGCCTAGCGGAGCAGGTCCATACCTTCAACAACTTTTCCTTTGACTCCTCCCATTTCCTCCAAATCCAAGGCGTAGCTATTGGCTCGCGCCTGGGCCCATATCCTTGTTCGAAGCGATACCGTGGGCCTATTCCCGAACTCTACCTCCGCTACATCGACGACTGCAACGGTGCTGCCTCCTGCACCCATGCAGAACTCACTGGCTTCATCCAATTCACCACTAACTTCCATCTGGCACTCAAATTCACCTGGACCATTTCCAATATCTCCCCACCGTTTCTTGACCTCACTATCTCCATCGCAGGAAACCAACTACTGACCAATATCTACTACAAACCCCCTGACTCCCATCTGTGATATCTTGAGCTCAGACACAGATTAACAAGTTAACTCACTGGTGACCGGAACATGACTGCACAGCTGCACCGTGGTTTATTCAATCATATACAATGCTCCAACTAAAGGTGGCGCTATTATAACTCCTCCCACCTTAATGAAAACGTTATCGCCTTGTTGACATTTTTAAATATACATTGATGACATTTGTGAAAATAATAAAAACGGTATGAATATATTACAATCTTTTATATTAGTTTACTTTTATATAACTTGAATAAAATGAGGGGGTGAGGCATCTATGTTGCATATGCAATGATCTGTGCATTTCCCAAATTAAACTTCACAAATTAAACCTAACCGACGGATTTATCCTTGTGTCTGGATATCGTCTCTGACCAAAAGTTTCTGACTGTTTAGAACCTCTTGGACTCATTTTTGATCGAGTCAAGTCTTCCTTTTAACCTACATTCATAGATTCCAGTCCATCAGTCAATTTTGTAGACTGTCAACCACACTTGAACCTCCATTTTCAGGCTGGTTCAAGCTCTCACTATCTTGTGTACCTTCATGTACCATTTCTGGTTCATCCGTTGGTACCTGTACTTGAGTGGTAACCAAATTATGTGACTCGTCTAATTGATCTGGTTGCAAACCTGTCTGTGCTTGCATAGGCATGACATGGTCAATGTGTACTTTTCTCACCTTCCCACTTCCAAAGATCTTGACCAAGTATGTCCGTGGTCTGCACTTTCTCACTACTCTTCCAGGTAACCTATTTAGATTTGATTTGATTTAATTTATCTTCAATTGTCTTCAATTAAGAGACAACGAAATTCTCTTCCCACACAGTAATACAAAAAATATATATTTTTTAAAACACAAAAGCACCGAACACAGTAGTCCACAACTGAAATATCCCCACAGCGGCACCAAAGTTCCCCACTGTGAGGGAAGGAACCAATGTCCAGTCAACCTCCTCGCTGATGTTCCCAAATGTTCACCCGTGGTCGGGTGCTCCCGAGCACCCGTAGTCGCCTCCACGGGCGGCCCGATGTTCAGGCCCTCTCGCCGGGAACGATGGAACCCCGACGCCGAACGGGAGAACATCCTCAGCAGCCTGGACCTCTGAATCGGCCACCTTCCACCTACCACCGGAGTCCGCGACTCCATTTGTCCACAGGCCGCGCTGGGCGGAGATTCGCGCTGGCGACCCCCGTCAAATAGTCCCAGGACTTTGCGATGTTAAAGTCAGTTCCGCCCGCGTTAGGAGCTCCGCACCCACAGCTCCGCGATGCTGGAGCAGCGGCCCAACACTCCGGAGCTCCAAGCGGCGATCCCAGGTAAGGCTTCGCCCGCTCCGCGATGTATCGAGCGCAGCGCCGCAGCTGCTGAAGCTCTGGTCCGGTCCCAGTTGGTAGGCCACGAGCGGAGGTGGGTTTGGGGGTGGGGGGCGAGGTCGCGACTCGGATAATAGCCGCATCCTCGCCAGGAAACCACTGAAGGACGGTTCCCCCCTTACCCTACCCGCTTCCCCCCACATAACGTATTGAAAAAATCCCACAAAAACGCACTCTAAATATAACAAAATAAAAAAGACAACCAGACGGTGGAGGAGGCAGCTAGTAATAGCGCGACCGGATGTGCTAGGGCACCACCGGATGTCCTAGGAGTACCCACTTGTGATGATGTTTTACAAATTTAGCGTCTGATTCCACTCAACACTCCTATCCTTTGTGTACTTCTGTCATGATATGCTTTTTTGCCTGTTTCTTTTCTACTGTTTGAGCCATGTTTGGTTTCAGCAGTGAAAACCTTGTTCTTGGTTTTCTCTTCAAGAACAGTTCAGCTGGCGTTTGACCAGTAGTGGTGTGAGGTGTGTTTCGATATGTAATCAGAAAGTTAGCCAGTTTGTGAGACAGAGACAACTGTTTTTTCTTTGGATTTGGATCAAGCAGTTGTTTGACTAAATTACGTTTTACAATTTGCACTGTGCGTTCTGCTGCTCCATTTGAAGCGGAATGGTATGGAATGACTCTAGTGTGCTTTACACCATTCCATTTCATGAATTGTGCAAACTCTTGTGAACAGAATTGAGGTCCGTTAGCAGACACAATTTCCTCTGGAAATCCATAGGACGCAAACAATCCTCGCAAAATGTCTATTGTTTTGCTGGATGTCGTTTTGTTCATCGGAAAAACCTCAACCCACTTGGAGTGACTATCAATCATAATGAACAATTATTGTCCATCTGACTCTGCAAAGTCCACGAGTAATCTTTGCCACCCTCTAACCGGCCATTTCCATGGCTGTAGCGGTACTGTTGGTGGATTCTTTCCAACTACTTGACATGTGCTACACCCTTTCACAGTTTGTTTTATGTCCTTATCTACACCAGGCCACCATAGATGGTTTCTAGCTAGACTCTTTGTTAGACACATTCCCAAATTCTGATCATGAAGATCTCCTAACAATTTTATTCCATTTTTTAAGGGATTACAATTCTCGCACCCCACATGGCACAATCTTGGTCGACTGAGAGTTCATTCCTACGTACAAATAATATTTTCAGTTCTGCCTCTGAATCCGGCAATTTGTTTGGCCATCCATTTGCGACAATTTGCAGCACTCTTGACAAAACTATATCAGTGCGAGAAGTCTTCCAAATGTCCCCTCTCGTCTACATGAGAGAAATAAAACAAGTCCTCTCTGTTTGGGGAAACCTCTGATTCCAAAGGTAATATAGACATGGCATCAGCATTGGTGTGCTCTGCTGCCTTGCGATACTGAATATCATACTGGTATGCAGAAAATATCAATGCCCATCTTTGCATTCTGGCTCTAGATGTCAGCTGATCTATATCGGTGAGACCAAGCGTATGCTTGGCGATCGTTTCGCCGAACACCTCCGCTCGGTCCGCATTAACCAACCTGAACTCCCGGTGGCTCAGCACTTCAACTCCCCCTCCCATTCCGAATGCGACCTCTGTGTCCTGGGCCTCCTCCATGGCCAGAGTGAGCAACATCGGAAATTGGAGGAACAGCACCTCATATTCCGCTTGGGTAGTCTGCATCCTCTTGGCATGAACATTGAATTCTCACAATTCAGTTAACCCTTGCAGTCTCCTCCACCCCCCTACCTCTCCCTCAGCCCCCGGGCTCCTCCTCCTCCTTTTTCCTTTCTTCTCCCCGCCTCCCCCCACCCCCCATCAGTCTGAAGAAGGGTTCGGACCGAAACGTTGCCTATTTCCTTCGCTCCATAGATGCTGCTGCATCCCATGAGTTTCTCCAGCATTTTTGTGTACCTTCGATTTTCCAGCATCTGCAGTTCCCTCCAAAACAATTTGCATTCTGACTGCTGCCAGAGTTGGTATGTGTGCTTTTGTATTTGGGATCACTATCAACGGCTGGTGACCTGTCTCGATTAGAAACCCTCTACAATACAAATATTTGTGAAACCTCCTAACGACAAAATGAAAGCAAGAACCTCTCGCTCTATTTGCGCACAATTTATCACACTGACATTGGGTGTTCAAGATGCAAATGCTATTGGCCTCTCCCATCCATTATCTAGCACATGAGAGATCACAGCCCCAACACCGTATGGTGAAGCATCACATGCTAACTTCATTGGCTTATTTATGAACAAGCATTGTACTCTCTGCCAACTGAGCATTACATGACTTGAAAGCTTGATCACATTCACGTGTCCACTTCCATGGTACATCTTATCACAAAAGCTCGTTCAAGGGATGTAAACAGGTGAACAGATTTGGCACCAACTTCCCATAATAATGCACTAATCCTAAAAAGGATCGGATCTCAGATATGTTTCTGGGAGTGGGCGCGTTCTTGATCGCATCAACTTTACCCTTGGTGGGGTGTAGATGATTCTTGTCTATCTTATGACCCAAGTACTCTGCCGAGTTCTGAAAGAACTCACACTTCTGTGCCTTCACTCTTACACTGTGTGTATCAAGTCGTTTGAGTACATCTTCCAACCTTTCATCGTGTGTCTGCCTGTCAGGGGCTGAGATGAGGGTGTCATCCAAGTAACACACCACACCTTCAATTCCCTCAAGAATGTGTGTCATCACCCTTGAAAAATCATAATCATCATAGCGTTCATTTTATCCAAAAATCCTCACTTTCACCGCTGCAACTATGTTTGATATGTGTCTGCTTACGACGTAGGTAAAACTAGCACATATTAGACGGGGAAAGATGGCTCCACACACACTCGTGTTGGGATCAAAAGCAAGAATGATTTATTTCCAAGTTAAACGTCACTGACTGATTTGCATAATTATAT
Source organism: Malacoraja senta (assembly GCA_038087875.1). Taxonomy (NCBI): domain Eukaryota; kingdom Metazoa; phylum Chordata; class Chondrichthyes; order Rajiformes; family Rajidae; genus Malacoraja; species Malacoraja senta. The sequence continues at coordinate 6,477 of JAXLNO010003382.1, forward strand.
GCGCGAGGCTGAGCATGTGCGAGACTATGTATTGCTCATATGCATAAATTACATGGATATTGTCACTAAAGCTAATGGCATGTTGGCCTTCATAACAAGAGGAGTTGAGTATAGGAACAAAGAGGTCCTTCTACAATTGGACAGGGCCCTGGTGAGACAACTCCTGGAGTATTGTGTATAGTTTTGCCATCCGATTTTGAGAAAGGACGTTATTGCTATTGAGGGAGTGCAGCGTAGGTTCAACAGGTTAATTCCCGGGATGGTAGGACTCTCATATGTTGAAAGAATAGAGCGACTGGGTTTGTATACACTGGAATTTAGAAGGATGAGAGGGGATCTTATTGAAACGTGTAATATTATTAAAGGATTGGACACGATAGAGGCAAGAAACGTGTTCCCGATTTTGGGAGAGTCCAGAACCAGTGGTCACAGTTTAAGAATATGGGGTAGGCCATTTAGAACGGAGATGAGGAAACAGTTTTTCACCCGGAGAGTTGCGAATCTGTGGAATTCTCTGCTTCAGTAGGCAGTGGAGGCCAATTCTCTGGATGCTTTCAAGAGAGAGTTAGATAGAGCTCTTAAACAGAACATAGTTAAGGGTTTTGGGGAGAAGGCAGGAAGGGGGTACTGAATGTGGATGATTAGCCATGATCACAGTGAATGGCGGTGCTGGCTCGAAGGGGCGAATGGCATTCTCCCGCACCCATTGTCTATTGTCTATTGGCTCGTGAATTTCAACCTGGGCTCCCGCAATTCCCACTCTAGTTCCGTACAATGTCCTCGGATATGTCTGATCAAGCCCAGGTGTTTTGTCTACCTTGATACACGATAGAACCTTCTGTACTTCTTCGACGGTAACACTGACTGCTCTCAAGACACATCCATTGGCTGCCCCAAGATCCGCCGTCATCGACTGTTTTTCTCCTCGATAAATACTGAGGAGAGATACTCATTGAGGCTCTTGTCCATCTCCTGTGGCTCCACACGGGGGTGGCCGCTTTGATTCATGAGATGTCCCACTCTCTCTGTAGTTACCCCTTTCCCCTTGGCCGCAGACGGTTATGCTTTGACGTTATATCTTTCAAGGAACACGATGCGCGTCTTCAACTCGGTGCAGAGACTGAAGTCGACATTTATCCCTCGGCAAAAATGGCCGTCAAAGGACCAACACTATATCAGATCGTCTGTGCAGTTTGGAACAACGACAAGTGAGTTTATTGACACAATAAATGTCGGCTTCTGAGATGCCTTGACAGGATGGATATTCACCGAAATACACAAAGGGTCGCTGGAGAATCTAGTTACGATAAATGTTTCAGAATAAGAATTGGGTGACTGGGATAAGATGGAATTTATCCTCACAAACATATCTGAATACACTGTACCTCCTACTCAGAAAATAATGATGCTCATTTATCAAGTACAAATCTGGCTGGGCGAACATGGGTTTTTTCGACGATGGGGAAATGAAGAATAATGTAATCAGATATGAAATGATTGAGTCCGAGGTCAGTACTGAAACTGCGTACCACGGGACATACGAATAGCTTATTATCCTCTGTTATCAGGCCTCTGAACAGTCCCTCCAGAGTTGGGGTTCTGTTCAATTTGCCTCTATCTTCATTCATTCATCATCCTTGAAAACATTAGTGACGCAGTGGTGTTGGTTTCCGACGGGCACATTGTGGCTTTGGGCTTTGTCTCACAAAAGCCTCTAACCCATTGTGGCATTGGGCGTTGTCTCACAACAGCCTCTAACCCATTGTGGGCGTTGTCTTACAACAGCCTCTAACCCATTGTGGCATTGGGCATTGTCTCACAAACTGATGAACAACGATGCGATACAATGGTGATAACTGTTTTCTGCACTCTGTGCCGTCCACTTTGCTTCATCTATTTACATAGTCATAGACCAGCGGCCCAGCTTGCTGCCCTCACCGACCAATGTACCCCATCTACACTAGTCCCACCTGCTATGTTTGGCCCTTATCATTTTTAAACTTTCCTTTTCACGTACCTGTCCAAATGTCTTTACATTTTGTGATAGTTTTCGCCTCAACTATCTCCTCTAGCAGCTCGTTCTATAAACCCACCAACCCCTGTGCGAATCCACACAGTGACCACCCTCTGAGTTTATACAAAGTCTCGCCAGTCTGTGTCCTCGTGTTTGAACTGATTGAATCTGTATATGTTATATCTGGTCAGTTTGGACAGCATGCACAACCAAGTTTTAGACTGTAACTTGATACATGTGATAATAAACGTGGCTAAAACCTAATGCCTTTCTCATCTTAATTATTCACTACACCACGAACCCAGCGGGATGTCTCATGGTTCACAGAAGCAACGCATCATACATCGTTCCAGCTGTGGACCTCGGCACAGTCAAATGATGCGTTTTCAACATTATACTAACTGTGCGTTTTTACAGCTCGAATTCACCAACTTCACATGACCAGTTCCACGGAGGTCTGATGTAAGCAATGTGGGCTGAACAAATGATGTCCATCCTTACAAACACAAGGACAATTCTGGGATTCGTAGATATAAAAGGCAATATTGATCATAACATCACGAACAATATTCTGTATTCTGTACATTCCCCTTGGTCTATCTGATGTATCTGAGTTTGAAGAAGGGTTTCGGCCCGAAACGTTGCCTATTTCCTTCGCTCCATAGATGCTGCTGCACCCGCTGAGTTTCTCCAGCACTTTTGTCCACCTCTGAGTTTGAACTGTTGGTACCTATGCACGATCTATCCGATCTGATTGGATCAGAAGCAAAACTAAGCTTTTCACTATTCCTCGGTACATATCACACTAGTAAACCTTTGCCTAACCTTACCAATGCTAATCATCTGAGAAAAGTGATATTTATGATCAGAGCGGGAATGTTCGTAGAATGATGGCGACTAAGATTGTCCATGTGAAAGAGACGATATCGATATCTAAGATGGTTTTTGATTCCTCTACCTGGATAAAAGTGCATTTGCCTTATCTATTTTCCTCGAGATTTTATATTTAAATCTTTTTATTTGAATCTCACAGCAATTTGCATACATACAATGATAACAGACAGTAACAGTCAAGGCATAATTGTACAACAGTATGTAAGCGATCGGCAAAACCCTTACCCTTACCCACCTTCAACCCACCCAAGTCAGGTCGGAGCCAAACGGGGACAAACAACACTCACATACATCCACATCCACACACAAATGGTAGAATAAACGAAACAAAATGTGCTATATAAAAGTAAAGAAAAAATATATTAAAAAAATAAAAAAATAAAAAAAATAAAAAAGAAAAAGAAAAAGAAAATATATATATAAATATATACACACACACACACACACACACATATATTTAAATAAATAATTATGGGGAGGGGGGGATTAAGGGGAAAGCAGCTGCTGTAGAACAAAACGATGATGGAGAGCACTCAGTCCTCTTCCGAGTCCGGGGACACGTTAAGAGAGTTAACCAGTTCAAAGAAAGGGTTCCATGTATCTAGGAATGTCTTGGTAGAACCTTTGAGAGAGAACCTGAGTTTTTCAAGTTTCAGATTGTAAAGCACCTCCTTAATCCAACGGGCGTGTGTCGGGGGACAGGTAAGCCTCCAACTAAGCAAAATCAGTCTCCGGGCTAACAAGGTTGAAAAAGCTAGGACACGTTTCACCGCAACAGAGAGGTTGGTACCTGGAGGGGTACCGAAAATGGCTGACATTGGATTTGGAAGAATAGTCTGGTCGTAAGCTCTGCTTATCAATTCGAAAACACTCCTCCAAAAGGCTGTTAGCTTAGGGCAAGACCAAAACATATGGCTATGGTTGGCGGGAGATTGATTACATCTGTTGCAGGTGTCATTAACAGCTGGGTACATTCTAGCTAATCTTGCATTTCTGTAGTGGACTTTGTAAAGGACTTTGCATTGGATTAGGCCATGACGGGCACATATGGAAGAAGAGTGGATCAAACCAAAGGCAGAGTCCCATTGCTGGTCGGTTCCACGAGATTTTATACATTATCATAAGACCATCCCTCATCCTCCGGCACTCGAAGGAATTATGTCCGCACCTCTCATTATAACTCGACCCATTCAATGGAAAAGTAGCGAACCCCTGCCATAACCAGTGACGGTGATACCACATGTGGAGAATTGTGTAAGACTGGGTCGTGTATCACAGTCACAGAGCAGAGAAGCAGGCCCAACAACGGACTATGTCAATAGTATCCAATTACTAAATCCCATTTACTAGCTCTTGATCAGCAGAGTATGATGCCTTCGAACTATCTAATTTATCGTTAAGGCCCACACACCTCGACCCTTGTAGCCACCAAATGTATTTCCATATACATCGACTCCATCCTATCCCGCTGATCAAATCCCTCCCTGCCTATGTCCCAGGCACCTCACATGCTCTTCGTCCCCTTCATGACTTCCGTTTTCCAGGCCCCCATTCTCTCATCTTCACCGTGGATGTCCAGTCACTCTACATCTCCATCCCCGACCAGGAGGGTCTTAAAGCCCTCCGTTTCTTCCTCGACCACAGAACCAACCAATCCAAGTCTACTGATAATCCTCCGCCTAGCGGAGCTGGGCCTTACCCTCAACAACCTTTCCTTTGACTCCTACCATTTCCTCCAAACCAAGGCGTAGCTATTGGCTCGCGCCTGGGCCTATATCATTGTTCGAGGCGATACCGTGGCCCTATCCCCGAACTCTATCTCCGCTACATCGACGACTGCAATGGTGCTGCCTCCTGCACCCATGCAGAACTCACTGACTTCATCCATTTCACCACTAACGTCCATCCGGCACTCAAATTCACCTGGACCATTTTCAATATCTCCCCACCGTTTCTTGACCTCACTATCTCCTTCGCAGGTAACCGACTACTGACCAATATCTACTACAAACCCCCTGACTCCCATCTGTGACATCTTGAGCTCAGACACAGAATAACATGTTAACTCACTGGTGACCGGAACATGACTGCACAGCTGCACCGTGGTTTATTCAATCATATACAATGCTCCAACTAAAGGTGGCGCTATTACAACTCCTCCCACCTTAATGAAAACGTTATCGCCTTGTTGACATTTTTAAATATACATTGTTGATATTTGTGAATATAATAAAAACGGTATGAATATATTACAATCTTTTATATTAGTTTACTTTTATATAAACTGAATAAAATGAGGGGATCAGGCATATATGTTGCATATGCAATAATCTGTGCATTTCCCAAATTAAACTTCACAAATTAAACCTAACCGACCGATTTCTCCTTGTGTCTGGATATCGTCTCTGACCAACAGTTTCTGACTGTTTGGAACCACTTGGACTCATTTTTGATCGAGTCAAGTCTTCCTTTTAACCTACATTCATAGATTCCAGTCCATCAGTCAATTTTGGAGACTGTCAACCACACTTGAACCTCCATTTTCAGGCTGGTTCAAACTCTCACTATCTTGTGTACCTTCATGTACCATTTCTGGTTCATCCGTTCGTACCTGTACTTGAGTGGTAACCAAATTATCTGACTCGTCTAATTGATCTGGTTACAAACCTGTCTGTGCTTGCATAGGCATGACATGGTCAATGTGTACTTTTCTCACCTTCCCACTTCCAAACATCTTGACCAAGTGTGTCCGTGGTCTACACTTTCTCACTACTCTTCCAGGTAACCACTTTAGATTTGATTTGATTTAATTTATTGTCATTTTCTTCAATTCAGAGACAACGAAATTCTTTTATCGCACACAGTAATACAAAAAATAAAATGTAAATAAAACACAAAAGCACTTAACACAGTAGTCCACAACTCAAACATCCCCACAGCGACACCAAAGATCCCCACTGTGAGGGAAGGAACCAATGTCCAGTCAACCTCCTCGCTGATGTTCCCCAATGTTCACCCGTGGTCGGGGCCTCCCAAGCGCCCCGCAGTCGCCGCCGCGGGCGGCCCGATGTTCAGGCCCTCTCGCCGGGAACGATGGAATCGCGACGTCGAACGGGAGAACATCCTCAGCGGCCTGGACCTCTGAATCGGCCACCTTCCACCTTCCACCGGAGTCCGCGGCTCCCGATGTCCACAGGCCGCGCTGGGCGGAGATTCGAGCTGCCGACACCCGGCAAAGGGTCCCAGGACTTTGCGATGTTAAAGTCAGCTCCGCCCGCGTTAGGAGCTCCGCACCCACAGCTCCGCGATGCTGGAGCAGCGGCCCAACACTCCCGAGCTCCAAGCGGCGATCCCAGGTAACGCCTCGCCCGCTCCGCGATGTATCGAGCGCAGCGCCACAGTTGCTGAAGCTCTGGTCCGGTCCCAGTTGGTAGGCCACAAGGGGTGGTGGTGGGGGGGAGGGGGTGGCGAGGACGCGACTGGGATAATAGCCGCATCCTCGCCAGGAAGCGACTGAAGGACGATTCCCCCTTTATCCTAGCCGCTTCCCCCCACATAAAGTACTGAAAAAAACTAAAAAAACACACTCTAAACAGAATAAAATAAAAAGACAACCAGACTTTCGGCGGAGGCAGCTAGTAACAGCGTGACCGGATGTGCTAGGGCGCCACCGGATGTCCTAGGAGTATCCACTTGTGATGATCATGGATCATGGATCATGGAAACTTTATTGTCATTCAGACCTTTCGGTCTGAACAAAATTTCGTTGCCTTGCAGTCATACATATAATAAAATAAGAAAACACACAATAAACACAAATTTAACATCCACCACAGTGAGTTCACCAGACACCTCCTCACTGTGATGGAAGGCAAAAATCTTAAGTCTTTGTCTCTTCCCTCCTTGTTCTCCCTCTGCGCGAATGCGATCCAGGTCTCCGATATTGTGACCCCCACCGGGTGATGGTAAGTAAGTCCCGCGGCCCAACCGTGCTCCGCGAACGGGCCGGTTCAATCTCCGCGCCCCGGGGTAGTCGAAGCTGCCGCCCTCCAGTCCAGCGGACGAAGCTGTTGCCGCGGGAGCTCTGGAAAAACAGGTCACCAACCTGTGACCTGCGAGCTCCCGACGTTGTCGTCTACTGGGCCCGCGGCCGAACCTCCGAAGTCGGGTCGCCGCCGCCGTAACACCACCTCAGCCCCGAGTCGGGCCGCCGCCGCCGGAACGCCAGAACACGCCACAGCCCCGAAGTCGGCCAGATGTTTTTCACCTTTAACTTCTGATTCCACTCAACACTGCTTTCCTTTATCTACTTCTGTCATGATATGCTTTTTTGTTTTTCCTGTTTCCTTTCTACTGTTTGAGCCAAGTTTGGTTTCAGCAGTGAAAACCTTGTTCTTGGTTTTCACCTCAAGAACAGTTCAGCTGGCGTTTGACCAGTAGTGGTGTGAGGTGTGTTTCGATATGTTATCAGAAAGTTAGCCAGTTTGTGCACAGAGACAACTGTCTTTTCATTGGATTTGGATCCAGCAGTTGTTTGACTAAATTATGTTTTACAATTTGCACTGTGCGTTCTGCTGCTCCATTTGAAGTGGAATGGTAAGGAATGACTCTAGTGTGTTTTACACCATTCCATTTCATGAATTGTGCAAATTCTTGTGAACAGAATTGAGGTCTGTTATCAGACACAATTTCCTCTGGAAATCCATAGGACGCAAACGATCCTCGCAAAAGTCTACTGTTTTGCTGGATGTCGTTTTGTTCATCGGAAAAACCTCAACCCACTTGGAGTGACTATCAATCATAATGAACAATTATTGTCCATCTAACTCTGCAAAGTCCACGAGTAATCTTTGCCACACTCTAACCGGCCATTTTCATTGTCATCACATTGTGACATGTGCTACACCCTTTCACAATTTGATACACTGTTGGATAGTACAGATGGACATGACAGGGCAGTACTGATGGCGTTAATCACGGTTAATCACGGTGTGGACATAGTGATGGAGATATGGCTGCGACCCGACTCCGGAGCTTGGCGGGCTTCGGCCGCGGGTCCCGTGGACGGTAACATCGGGAGCTCGCAGGGCCCTGCTTGGTGACTGATTTTCGGCAGCTCCCGCAACAGCTGGACTGGAGGGTGGCGGCTTCGTCCGGCCCGGGTCGCGGAGTTTGAGTTGGCCCCTTCGCGGAGCTTGGAATCGGCCGGGGGATTTACCCAACCCCCGGCGGGGGCTTCAACATCGAGAATGTCGATCGTCTCGACGCAGCGGGAGAACGAGCAAGGAAGAGATAAGACTTTTTGCCTTCCTTCACTGTGAGGAGGTGCCTAGAGATTCACGATGATGGATGCTTGTGTTAAATTGTGTTAATTGTGTGTTTTGTTGCTTTTTTTCTGTCATGACTGCAAGGTACGCAATTTCGTTCAAACTATTGTTTGAATGACAATAAAGGAAATTCAATTCAATTCAATTCAAATATCAGAGTATCCCGTCGCTTTTAATCGCTCACGTATCGTTTAGCTTTAAGCGCAACGCACGACTGCGCAATTTGCGTAATATTCTCTAATATCATCTACTAATATACAAAATATATTGAATCAAAACTATTTTATCTGTTTCCATGCAGCGTGTGCTATGTTTAAGCACTCCCACAGCACTGATTTACACACTGCGTCTTATCGTTGTGTGCTCACTGGCCTGCATATCATCCCACTCATGCATGCAGCTAGTCGGTCGCTGAGTATTGAAACACTGATTCCTGAAAGCTTTTCTAAGCATTTTTGCTAATCATCATAGCCTCCATTTTTTATCCACAAATCTTCACTTTCACGGATGCCACCATGTTTTGATATGTGTCTGCTTATGATGTAGGTAAAACTAGCACATATTAGACGGAGAAAGATGGCTCCACACACACTCGTGTAGGAATCAAAGGCAAGAATTGTATTTCCAAGTTAAAGGTCACTGACTGATTTACATAATTATATGCGCAAGTCTGAGCATGTGCGAGAATGCGTACAGCTCATATGCATAAATTACATGGATATTGTCACAAAAGCTAATAGCATGTTGGCCTTCATAACCACAGGAGTTGAGTATAGGAGCAAATAGGTCCTTCTACAGTTGGACAGGGCCCTGGAGATACCACACCTGGAGTATTGTGTGCAGTTTTGGTCACCGATTTTGAGAAGGGACGTTCTTGCTATGGTTTACACGGTTAATTCCCGGGATGGCGGGACTGTTAGATGCTGAAAGAATGGAGCGACCTGGCTTGTATACACTGGAATTTAGAAGGATGAGAGGGGATGCTATTGAAACGTATAAGATTATTAGGGGATTGGACACGCTAGAGGCAGGGAACGTGTTCCCGATGTTGGAGGAGTCTAGAACCAGGGGCCACAGTTTAAGAATAAGCGACAAGTCATTTAGAACGGAGATGAGGAAGCACTTTCTTACCCAGAGAGTTGTGAATCTGTGGAATTGTTTGCCTCAGAAGGCAGTGGGGGCCTATTCTCTGGATGGTTCCAAGAAAGAGTTAGATAGAGCTCTTAAAGATAGCAGATTCAAGGTATTTAGGGAGAAGGCAGGAACGGGGAACTGATTGTGGATGATCAGCCATGATCACAGTGATTGGCGGTGCCGGCTCGAAGGGCCGAATGGCCTGATTCCGCATCTTGACCACGTAAATTTCAACGAGGGCTCCCGCAATTCCCACTCTAGTTTCGTACAATGTCCTCGGATATGTCCCAGGCCCTGGAGATTGTCTACCTTGATACACGATAGTACCTTCAATACTTCTTCGACGGTAACACTGACTGCTCTCAAGAAACTCCCATTGATTGTCCCAAGATCCTCCATCCGACTGTTTTTATCCTCGAAAAATACAGAGGGGAGATACTTATTGAGGATCATGTACATCTCCTGTGGCTCCACACAGAGGTGACCACTTTGATTTATGAGAGGTCCCACTCTCTCTGTAGTTACCCCTTTCCCCTTGGCCGCAGATTGTTCTGCTTTGACGTTATATCTTTCAAGGAGCACGATACGCGTCTTCAGCTCGGTGCAAAGACTGAAGTAGAGATTTATCCCTCGGAAAAAATGGCCGTCAAAGGACCAACGGTTTATCAGATCGTCTACTCTGTGCAGTTTGGAACAACGACAAGTAATTTTATTGACACCATAAATGTCCGCTTCTGAGAGGCCTTGACAGGGTGGATATTCACCGAAATACACAAAGGGTTGCTGGATAATTTAGTAAGGATAAATGTTTCAGAATACGAATTGGGTGACTGAGATAAGATGGAATTTATCCTGTCAAACATATCTGAATACATTGTACCTCCTACCCAGAAATAGTGAAGCTCATTTATCAAGTACAAATATGGCTGGGCGAACATGTGTTTTGGACAATAGGGCAATGACGAATAATGTAATGAGGTAGGAAATGATTGAGTCCGAGGTCAGTTCTGAAACTGCGCAGCACGGGACATACGAATAACCTGTTACCCTCCGTTACCAGGCCCTAACCGGCCAATGTGCCCCATAAACACTAGTCACACCGGCTATGGCACTGATTATTTTCAACCTTTCCTATTCACCTACCTGTCCAAATGTCTTTACATTTTGTGATAGTTTTCACCCCAACTATCTCCTTTGGCAGCTCGTTCTATATACCCACTAACCACACAGTTACCACCCTCTGTGTTTATACAAAGACTCACCACTCCGTGTCCTCGTGTTTGAACAGATTGAATTTGTATATGTTATATCTGATCACTTTGGACAGCAGGCACAACCAAGTTTTAGAATGTACCTTGATACTTGTGAGAATAATAAACGTGGCTAAAACCTAATGCCCTTCCCATCTTAATTGTTCACAACACCACGAACCCAGCGGGATGGCTCACAACAGCACTGCATTATACATCGTTCCAGCTGTGGACTTCGGCACAGTCAAATGATACGTTTTGCACATTGTACTGACTTTGCGTTTTTACAGCTCGAATTCACCAACTTCACATGACCAGTTCCACGGCGGTCTGAATTATGCAATGTGGGCTGAGCAAATGATGTTCATCCTTACAAACACAAGGACAATTCTGGGATTCGTAGAAATGAAAGACAATCTTGATCATCACATCACGAACAATATTTAGTATTCTGTACATTCCCCTTGGTCTATCTGATGTATCGGTGTTTGAAGAAGGGTCGTTGCCTATTTCCTTCGCTCCATAGATGCTGCTGCACCCGCTGAGTTTCTCCAGCATTTCTGTCTACCTCTGAGTTTGAACAGTTGTACCTTTGCACGGTCTAGCCGATCTGAGTGGATCGGAAGCAAAAAAGGCGTTTCACTATTCCTCGGTACTTATCACACTAGTAAACATTTGCCTAACCTTACCAATGCTAATCATCTGAGAAAAGTGATATTTATGATCAGAGCGGGAATGTTCGTAGAATGATGGCGACTAAGATTGTCCATGTGAAACAGACGATATCGATATCTAAGATGGTTTTTGATTCCTCGACCTGGGTAAAAGTGCATTTACCTTATCTATTTTCCTCGTGATTTTATACATAATCATAAGATCATCCCTCATCGAAGGAATAATGTCCGCACCTCTCATTATAACTCGACCCATTCAAGGGAAAAGTAGCGAACCCCTGCCATAACTAGTGACGGTGATACCACATGTGGAGAATTGTGCAAGACTGGGTCGTGTGTCACAGAGTCACAGAGCAGAGAAGCAGGCCCAACAACGGACTTTCTCAAAAGTATCCAATTACTAAATCCTATTTACCAGCACTTGATCAGCAGAGTATTATGCCTTCGAACGAACTAATTTATCGTTAAGTCCCACATACCTCGACCCTTGTACCACCAAACTTATTTCCATATACATCGACTCCATCCTATCCCCCTGGTCAAATCCCTCCCTACCTATGTCCCAGGCACCTCACACGCTCTTCATCCCATTCATGGCTTCCGTTTTCCAGGTTCCCATTCCCTCATCTTCACATTGGATGTCCAATCACTCTACACCTCCATCCCCGACCAGGAGGGTCTTAAAGCCCTCCGTTTCTACCTCGACCACAGAACCAACCAGTCCATGTCTACTAATAATCCTCCGCCTAGCGGAGCAGGTCCTTACCCTCAACAACTTTTCCTTTGACTCCTCCCATTTCCTCCAAATCCAAGGCGTAGCTATTGGCTCGCGCCTGGGCCCATATCCTTGTTCGAAGCGATACCGTGGCCCTATCCCCGAACTCTACCTCCGCTACATCGACGACTGCAACGGTGCTGCCTCCTGCACCCATGCAGAACTCACTGACTTCATCCAATTCACCACTAACTTCCATCCGGCACTCAAATTCCCCTGGACCATTTCCAATATCTCCCCACCGTTTCTTGACCTCACTATCTCCATCGCAGGTAACCAACTACTGACCAATATCTACTACAAACCCCCCTGACTCCCATCTGTGATATCTTGAGCTCAGACACAGATTAACATGTTAACTCACTGGTGACCGGAACATGACTGCACAGCTGCACCGTGGTTTATTCAATCATATACAATGCTCCAACTAAAGGTGGCCCTATTATATCTCCTTCCACCCTAATGAAAACGTTATCGCATTGCTGACATTTTTAAATATACATTGTTGACATTTTTGAATATAATAAAAACGGTATGAATATATTACAATCTTTTATATTAGTTTACTTTTATATAACTTGAATAAAATGAGGGGGTGAGGCATATATGTTGCATATGCAATGATCTGTGCATTTCCCAAATTAAACTTCACAAATTAAACCTAACCGACGGATTTATCCTTGTGTCTGGATATCGTCTCTGACCAAAAGTTTCTGACTGTTTAGAACCACTTGGACTCATTTTTGATCGAGTCAAGTCTTCCTTTTAACCTACATTCATAGATTCCAGTCCATCAGTCAATTTTGTAGACTGTCAACCACACGTGAACCTCCATTTTCAGGCTGGTTCAAACTCTCACTATCTTGTGTACCTTCATGTACCATTTCTGGTTCATCCGTTGGTACCTGTACTTGAGTGGTAACCAAATTATCTGACTCGTCTAATTGATCTGGTTGCAAACCTGTCTGTGCTTGCATAGGCATGACATGGTCAATGTGTACTTTTCTCACCTTCCCACTTCCAAACATCTTGACCAAGTATGTCCGTGGTCTGAATTTTCTCACTATTCTTCCAGGCAACCACTTTAGATTTGATTTGATTTAATTTATTGTCATTGTCTTCAATTAAGAGACAACGAAATTCTCTTTCGCACACAGTTAAACAACAAATAACATTTTAATAAAACACAAAAGCACCGAACACAGCAGTCCATATCTCAAATATCCCCACAGCGGCACCAAAGATCCCCACTGTGAGGGAAGGAACCAATGTCCAGTCAACCTCCTCGCTGATGTACCCCAATGTTCACCCGTGGTCGGGGCCTCCCGACCACCCCGTAATCGCCGCCACGGGCGGACCGATGTTCAGGCCCTCTCGCCGGGAACGATGGAACCCCGACGTCGAACGGGAGAACATCCTCAGCGGCCTGGACCTCTGAATCGGGCACCTTCCACCTACCACCGGAGTCCGCGGCTCCCAATGTCCACAGGCTGCGCTGGGCGGACATTCGCGCTGGCGACACCCGGCAAATAGTCCCAGGACTTTGCGATGTTTAAGTCAGCTCCGCCCGCGTTTGGAGCTCCGCACCCACAGCTCCGCGATGCTGGAGCGGCGGCCCAACACTCCGGAGCTCCATGCGGCGATCCCAGGTAAGGCCTCGCCCACTCCGCGATGTATCGAGCGCAGCGCCGCAGCTGCTGAAGCTCTGGTCCGGTCCCAGTTGGTAGGCCGCGAGCGGAGGTGGGATGGGGGGGGGGCGAGATCGCGACTCGGATAATAGCAGCATCCTCGCCAGGAAGCCACTGAAGGACGGTTCCCCCCCTACCCTACCCGCTTCCCCCCACATAAAGTACTGAAAAAAACGACAAAAACACACTCTAAACATAACAAAATAAAAAAGACAACCAGACGGTGGAGGAGGCAGCTAGTAACAGCGCGCCCGGATGTGCTAGGGCGCCACCGGATGTCCTAGGAGTACCCACTTGTGATGATGTTTTTCACCTTTAACTTCTGATTCCACTCAACACTCCTTTCCTTTATCTACTTCGGTCATGATATGCTTTTTTTCCTGTTTCCTTTCTACTGTTTGAGCCAAGTTTGGTTTCAGCAGTGAAAACCTTGTGCTTGGTTTTCTCCTCAAGAACAGTTCAGCTGGCGTTTGAACAGTAGTGGTGTGAGGTGTGTTTCGATATGTAATCAGAAAGTTAGCCAGTTTGTGAGACATAGACAACTTTCTTTTCTTTGGATTTGGATCCAGCAGTTGTTTGACTAAATTACGTTTTACAATTTCCACTGTGCGTTCTGCTGCTCCATTTGAAGCGGAATGGTATGGAATGACTCTAGTGTGTTTTACACCATTCCATTTAATGAATTGTGCAGACTCTTGTGAACAGAATTGAGGTCCGTTATCAGACACAATTTCCTCTGGAAATCCATAGGACGCAAACAATCCTCGCAAAATGTCTATTGTTTTGCTGGATGTCGTTTTGTTCATCGGAAAAACCTCAACCCACTTGGAGTGACTATCACTCACAGTGAACAATTGTTGTCCATCTAACTCTGCAAAGTCCACGAGTAATCTTTGCCACACTCTAACCGGCCATTTCCATGGCTGTAGCGGTACTGTTTGTGGATTATTTCCAACTACTTGAGCTGTGCTACACTCTTTCACAATTTGTTTTATGTCCTTATCTACACCAGGCCACCATAGTTGGTTTCTAGCTAGACTCTTTGTTAGGCACATTCACAAATTGTGATCATGGAAGGAAAGCCAACCTCATTACACAGGATCCCACCCACCCCCTGCACAAGTCCTTCCAACTTCTGCCATCAGGCCTCCGATATAAAGTCCCCCTATCTAAGAAAAACATCCACAAAAACTCATTCATACCCATTGCCATAAACAGCTTAAATAAAAAATGAACAATGGACAAATTAACCCTGACGCACTCTCACTTTACACGTATCCACAACTTTCATCTTGTCTATGTTTACAGTTTTTAATCCTTATACTTGCTTTTAAGATCTATACACACGGTGTGTGCTCGCAGAAATCTGTGTTGTATGACTGCTTATCAGTACATTGTCCTGTTTGTATGTTGAGCCACGCCAAAGATGATTTTCTGTTACGACAGACAATAACGGTTTCTGAATCTGAATCTGAATCTGAAGATCTCCTAGCAATTTTATTCCATTTTTTTCAGGGATTACAATTCTCGCACCCCACATGGCACAACCTTGGTCGACTGAGAGTTCATTCCTACGTACAAATAATATTTTCAGTTCTGCCTCTGAATCCGGCAATTTGTTTGGCCATCCATTTGCGATAATTTGCAGCACTCTTGACAACAGTCCATCAGTGCGAGTAGCCTTCCGAATGACCCCTGAAGTGACAGATAACTCGTCTACATGAGAGAAATAAAACAAGTCCTCTCTGTTTGGGGAAACCTCTGATTCCAAAGGTAATTTAGACATGGCATTAGCATTGCTGGGCTCTGCTGCCTTACGATACTGAATATCATACTGGTATGCAGACAATATCAATGCCCATCTTTGCATTCTGGCTGCTGCCAGAGTTGGTATGTGTACTATTGGATTTGGGTTCACTATCAACAGTGAATGGCCAAATGCCAATGTGAATGAACACACGCCAAAAATGAAAGCAAGATCCTCTCGCTCTATTTGCGCATAATTTCCCTCACTGGCATTGAGTGTTCTAGACGCAAATGCTATTGGCCTCTCCTATCCATTTTCTAGCACATGAGAGGTCACAGCCCCAACACCGTATGGTGAAGCATAACATGATAACTTCATAGGCTTATTTATGAACAAGCATTGTACTCTCTGCCAACTGAGCTTTACATGACTTGAAAGCTTGATCACATTCACGTGTCCACTTCCATGGTACATCTTTTCACAAAAGCTCGTTCAAGGGATGTAAACAGGTGAACAGATTTGGCACCAACTTCCCATAATAATGCACTAATCCTAAAAAGGATCGGATCTCAGATATGTTTCTGGGAGTGGGCGCGTTCTTGATCGCATCAACTTTACCCTTGGTGGGGTGTGGATCATTCTTGTCTATCTTATGACCCAAGTACTCTGCCGAGTTCTGAAATAACTCACACTTCTGTGCCTTCACTCTTACACTGTGTGTTTCAAGTCGTTTGAGTACATCTTCCAACCTTTTATCGTGTGTCTGTCTGTCAGGGGCTGAGATGAGGATGTCATCCAAGTAACACACTACAGCTCAATTCCCTCAAGAATGTGTGTCATCACCCTTGAAAAATCATAATCATCATAGCGTCCATTTTATCCAAAAATCCTCACTTTCACCGCTGCAACTATGTTTGATATGTGTCTGCTTACGACGTAGGTAAAACTAGCACATATTAGACGGGGAAAGATGGCTCCACACACACTCGTGTTGGGATCAAAAGCAAGAATGATTTATTTCCAAGTTAAACGTCACTGACTGATTTGCATAATTATATGCGCGAGGCTGAGCATGTGCGAGACTATGTACTGCTCATATGCATAAATTACATGGATATTGTCACTAAAGCTAATGGCATGTTGGCCTTCATAACAAGAGGAGTTGAGTATAGGAACAAAGAGGTCCTTCTACAATTGGACAGGGCCCTGGTGAGACAACTCCTGGAGTATTGTGTATAGTTTTGCCATCCGATTTTGAGAAAGGACGTTATTGCTATTGAGGGAGTGATGCGTAGGTTCAACAGGTTAATTCCCGGGATGGTAGGACTCTCATATGTTGAAAGAATAGAGCGACTGGGTTTGTATACACTGGAATTTAGAAGGATGAGAGGGGATCTTATTGAAACGTGTAATATTATTAAAGGATTGGACACGATAGAGGCAAGAAACGTGTTCCCGATTTTGGGAGAGTCCAGAACCAGTGGTCACAGTTTAAGAATATGGGGTAGGCCATTTAGAACGGAGATGAGGAAACAGTTTTTCACCCGGAGAGTTGCGAATCTGTGGAATTCTCTGCTTCAGTAGGCAGTGGAGGCCAATTCTCTGGATGCTTTCAAGAGAGAGTTAGATAGAGCTCTTAAACAGAACATAGTTAAGGGTTTTGGGGAGAAGGCAGGAAGGGGGTACTGAATGTGGATGATTAGCTATGATCACAGTGAATGGCGGTGCCGACTCGAAGGGGCGAATGGCATTCTCCCGCACCCATTGTCTATTGTCTATTGGCTCGTGAATTTCAACCTGGGCTCCCGCAATTCCCACTCTAGTTCCGTACAATGTCCTCGGATATGTCTGATCAAGCCCAGGTGTTTTGTCTACCTTGATACACGATAGAACCTTCTGTACTTCTTCGACGGTAACACTGACTGCTCTCAAGACACATCCATTGGCTTCCCCAAGATCCGCCGTCATCGACTGTTTTTCTCCTCGATAAATACTGAGAGATACTCATTGAGGATCTTGTCCATCTCCTGTGGCTCCACACGGGGGTGGCCGCTTTGATTCATGAGATGTCCCCACTCTCTCTGTAGTTACCCCTTTCCCCTTGGCCGCAGACGGTTATGCTTTGACGTTATAACTTTCAAGGAACACGATGCGCGTCTTCAACTCGGTGCAGAGACTGAAGTCGAAATTTATCCCTCGGAAAAAATAGCCGTCAAAGGACCAACACTATATCAGATCGTCTGTGCAGTTTGGAACAACGACAAGTGAGTTTATTGACACAATAAATGTCGGCTTCTGAGATGCCTTGACAGGATGGATATTCACCGAAATACACAAAGGATCGCTGGAGAATCTAGTTACGATAAATGTTTCAGAATAAGAATTGGGTGACTGGGATAAGATGGAATTTATCCTGACAAACATATCTGAATACACTGTACCTCCTACCCAGAAAATAATGATGCTCATTTATCAAGTACAAATCTGGCTGGGCGAACATGGGTTTTTTCGACGATGGGGAAATGAAGAGTAATGTAATCAGATATGAAATGATTGAGTCCGAGGTCAGTACTGAAACTGCGTACCACGGGACATACGAATAGCTTATTATCCTCTGTTATCAGGCCTCTGAACAGTCCCTCCAGAGTTGGGGTTCTGTTCAATTTGCCTCTATCTTCATTCATTCATCATCCTTGAAAACATTAGTGACGCAGTGGTGTTGGTTTCCGAAGGGCACATTGTGGCTTTGGGCGTTGTCTCACAAAAGCCTCTAGCCCATTGTGGCATTGGGTGTTGTCTCACAACAGCCTCTAACCCATTGTGGGCGTTGTCTTACAACAGCCTCTAACCCATTTTGGCATTGGGCATTGTCTCACAAACTGATGAACAACGATGCGATACAACGGTGATAACTATTTTCTGCACTGTGTGCCGTCCACTTTGCTTCATCTATTTACATAGTCATAGACCAGCGGCCCAGCTTGCTGCCCTCACCGACCAATGTACCCCATCTACACTAGTCCCACCTGCTATGTTTGGCCCTTATCATTTTTAAACTTTCCTTTTCACGTACCTGTCCAAATGTCTTTACATTTTGTGATAGTTTTCGCCTCAACTATCTGCTCTAGCAGCTCGTTCTATAAACCCACCAACCCCTGTGCGAATCCACACAGTGACCACCCTCTGAGTTTATACAAAGTCTCGCCACTCTGTGTCCTCGTGTTTGAACTGATTGAATCTGTATATGATATATCTGGTCAGTTTGGACAGCATGCACAACCAAGTTTTAGACTGTAACTTGATACATGTGATAACAATAAACGTGGCTAAAACCTAATGCCTTTCTCATCTTAATTATTCACTACACCACGAACCCAGCGGGATGTCTCATGGTTCACAGAAGCAACGCATTATACATCGTTCCAGCTGTGGACCTCGGCACAGTCAAATGATGCGTTTTCAACATTATACTAACTGTGCGTTTTTACAGCTCGAATTCACCAACTTCACATGACCAGTTCCACGGAGGTCTGATTTAAGCAATGTGGGCTGAACAAATGATGTCCATCCTTACAAACACAAGGACAATTCTGGGATTCGTAGATATAAAAGGCAATATTGATCATAACATCACGAACAATATTCTGTATTCTGTACATTCCCCTTGGTCTATCTGATGTATCTGAGTTTGAAGAAGGGTTTCGGCCCGAAACGTTGCCTATTTCCTTCGCTCCATAGATGCTGCTGCACCCGCTGAGTTTCTCCAGCACTTTTGTCCACCTCTGAGTTTGAACTGTTGGTACCTATGCACGATCTATCCGATCTGAGTGGATCAGAAGCAAAACTAAGCTTTTCACTATTCCTCGGTACATGTCACACTAGTAAACCTTTGCCTAACCTTACCAATGCTAATCATCTGAGAAAAGTGATATTTATGATCAGAGCGGGAATGTTCGTAGAATGATGGCGACTAAGATTGTCCATGTGAAACAGACGATATCGATATCTAAGATGGTTTTTGATTCCTCTACCTGGATTTGCCTTATTTATTTTCCTCGAGATTTTATATTTAAATCCTTTTATTTGAATTTCACAGCAATTTGCATACATACAATGATAACAGACAGTAACAGTCAAGGCATAATTGTACAACAGTATGTAAGCGATCGTCAAAACCCTTACCCTTACCCACCTTCAACCCACCCAAGTCAGGTCGGAGCCAAACGGGGACAAACAACACTCACATACATCCACATCCACACACAAATGGTAGAATAAACGAAACAAAATGTGCTATATAAAAGTAAAGACAAAATATATTAAAAAAATAAAAAAATAAAAAAAAAGTAAAAAAGAAAAAGAAAAAGAAAAAAAATATATATATATATACACACACACATATATTTAAATAAATAATTGTGGGGAGGGGGGGATTAAGGGGAAAGCAGCTGCTGTAGAACAAAACGATGATGGAGAGCACTCAGTCCTCTTCCGAGTCCGGGGACACGTTAAGAGAGTTAACCAGTTCAAAGAAAGGGTTCCATGTATCTAGGAATGTCTTGGTAGAACCTTTGAGAGAGAGATTGTAAAGCACCTCCTTAATCCAACGGGCGTGTGTCGGGGGACAGGTAAGCCTCCAACTAAGCAAGATCAGTCTCTGGGCTAGCAAGGTTGAAAAAGCTAGGACATGTTTCACCGCAACAGAGAGGTTGGTACCTGGAGGGGTACCGAAAATGGCTGACATTGGATTTGGAAGAATAATCTGGTCGTAAGCTCTGCTTATCAATTCGAAAACACTCCTCCAAAAGGCTGTTAGCTTAGGGCAAGACCAAAACATATGGCTATGGTTGGCGGGAGATTGATTACATCTGTTGCAGGTGTCATTAACAGCTGGGTACATTCTAGCTAATCTTGCATTTGTGTAGTGGACTTTGTAAAGGACTTTGCATTGGATTAGGCCATGACGGGCACATATGGAAGAAGAGTGGATCAAACCAAAGGCAGAGTCCCATTGCTGGTCGGTTCCTCGAGATTTTATACATTATCATAAGACCATCCCTCATCCTCCGGCACTCGAAGGAATTATGTCCGCACCTCTCATTATAACTCGACCCATTCAAGGGAAAAGTAGCGAACCCCTGCCATAACCAGTGACAGTGACATGTGGAGAATTGTGTAAGACTGGGTCGTGTATCACAGTCACAGAGCAGAGAAGCAGGCCCAACAACGGACTATGTCAATAGTATCCAATTACTAAATCCCATTTACTAGCTCTTGATCAGCAGCGTATGATGCCTTCGAACTATCTAATTTATCGTTAAGGCCCACACACCTCGACCCTTGTAGCCACCAAATGTATTTCCATATACATCGACTCCATCCTATCCCGCTGATCAAATCCCTCCCTGCCTATGTTCCAGACACCTCACATGCTCTTCGTCCCCTTCATGACTTCCGTTTTCCAGGCCTCCATTCTCTCATCTTCACCGTGGATGTCCAGTCACTCTACATCTCCATCCCCGACCAGGAGGGTCTTAAAGCCCTCCGTTTCTTCCTCGACCACAGAACCAACCAATCCACGTCTACTGACAATCCTCCGCCTAGCGGAGCTGGGCCTTACCCTCAACAACTTTTCCTTTGACTCCTACCATTTCCTCCAAACCAAGGCGTAGCTATTGGCTCGCGCCTGGGCCTATATCATTGTTCGAGGCGATACCGTGGCCCGATCCCCGAACTCTATCTCCGCTACATCGACGACTGCAATGGTGCTGCCTCCTGCACCCATGCAGCACTCACTGACTTCATCCATTTCACCACTAACTTCCATCCGGCACTCAAATTCACCTGGACCATTTTCAATATCTCCCCACCGTTTCTTGACCTCACTATCTCCTTCGCAGGTAACCGACTACTGACCAATATCTACTACAAACCCCCTGACTCCCATCTGTGACATCTTGAGCTCAGACACAGAATAACATGTTAACTCACTGGTGACCGGAACATGACTGCACAGCTGCACCGTGGTTTATTCAATCATATACAATGCTCCAACTAAAGGTGGCGCTATTACAACTCCTCCCACCTTAATGAAAACGTTATCGCCTTGTTGACATTTTTAAATATACATTGTTGATATTTGTGAATATAATAGAAACGGTATGAATATATTACAATCTTTTATATTAGTTTACTTTTATATAAACTGAATAAAATGAGGGGATCAGGCATATATGTTGCATATGCAATAATCTGTGCATTTCCCAAATTAAACTTCACAAATTAAACCTAACCGACGGATTTCTCCTTGTGTCTGGATATCGTCTCTGACCAACAGTTTCTGACTGTTTGGAACCACTTGGACTCATTTTTGATCGAGTCAAGTCTTCCTTTTAACCTACATTCATATATTCCAGTCCATCAGTCAATCTTGTAGACTGTCAACCACACTTGAACCTCCATTTTCAGGCTGGTTCAAACTCTCACTATCTTGTGTACCTTCATGTACCATTTCTGGTTCATCCGTTGGTACCTGTACTTGAGTGGTAACCAAATTATCTGACTCGTCTAATTGATCTGGTTACAAACCTGTCTGTGCTTGCATAGGCATGACATGGTCAATGTGTACTTTTCTCACCTTCCCACTTCCAAACATCTTGACCAAGTATGTCCGTGGTCTGCACTTTCTCACTACTCTTCCAGGTAACCACTTTAGATTTGATTTGATTTAATTTATTGTCATTTTCTTCAATTCAGAGACAACGAAATTCTTTTTTCGCACACAGTAATACAAAAAATAAAATGTTAATAAAACACAAAAGCACTGAGCACAGTAGTCCACAACTCAAACATCCCCACAGCGGCACCAAAGTTCCCCACTGTGAGGGAAGGAACCAGTGTCCAGTCAACCTCCTCGCTGATGTTCCCAAATGTTCACCCGTGTTCGGGTGCTCCCGTGGTCGGGTGCCACGGGCGGCCCGATGTTCAGGCCCTCTCGCCGGGAACGATGGAACCCCGACGCCGAACGGGAGAACATCCTCAGCGGCCTGGACCTCTGAATCGGCCACCTTCCACCTACCACCGGAGTCCGCGGCTCCCGATGTCCACAGGCCGCGCTGGGCGGAGATTTGCGCTGGCGACCCCCGGCAAATAGTCCCAGGACTTTGCGATGTTAAAGTCAGCTCCGCCCGCGTTAGGAGCTCCGCACCCACAGCTCCGCGATGCTGGAGCAGCGCCCCAACACTCCGGAGCTCCAAGCGGCGATCCCAGGTAAGGCCTCGCCCGCTCCGCGATGTATCGAGCGGAACGCCGCAGCTGCTGAAGCTCTGGTCGGGTCCCAGTTGGTAGGCCGCGAGCGGAGGTGGGATTGGGGGGGTGGGCGAGGTCGCGACTCGGATAATAGCCGCATCCTCGCCAGGAAGCCACTGAAGGACGGTTCCCCCCCTATCCTACCCGCTTCTCCCCACATAACGTACTGAAAAAATCCTACAAAAACGCACTCTAAACATAACAAAATAAAAAAGACAACCAGACGGTGGAGGAGGCAGCTAGTAACAGCGCGACCGGATGTGCTAGGGCACCACCGGATGTCCTAGGAGTACCCACTTGTGATGATGTTTTACACATTTAGCGTCTGATTCCACTCAACACTCCTATCCTTTATCTACTTCTGTCATGATATGCTTTTTTTCCTGTTCCTTTTCTACTGTTTGAGCCAAGTTTGGTTTCAGCAGTGAAAACCTTGTTCTTGGTTTTCTCTTCAAGAACAGTTCAGCTGGCGTTTGATCAGTAGTGGTGTGAGGTGTGTTTCGATATGTAATCAGAAAGTTAACCAGTTTGTGGACAGAGACAACTGTTTTTTCTTCGGATTTGGATCCAGCAGTTGTTTGACTAAATTACGTTTTACAATTTCCACTGAGCGTTCTGCAACTCCATTTGAAGCGGAATGGTATGGAATGACTCTAGTCCATTTCATGAATTGTGCAAACTCTTGTGAACAGAATTGAGGTCCGTTGGCAGACACAATTTCCTCTGGAAATCCATAGGACGCAAACAATCCTCGCAAAATGTCTATTGTTTTGCTGGATGTCGTTTTGTTCATCGGAAAAACCTCAACCCACTTGGAGTGACTATCAATCATAATGAACAATTATTGTCCATCTAACTCTGCAAAGTCCACGAGTAATCTTTGCCACCCTCTAACTGGCCATTTCCATGGCTGTAGCTGTACTGTTGGTGGATTATTTCCAACTACTTGACATGTGCTACACTCTTTCACAATTTGTATTATGTCCTTATCTACACCAGGCCACCATAGATGGTTTCTAGCTAAACTCTTGGTTAGACACATTCCCAAATTCTGATCATGAAGATCTCCTGGCAATTCTATTCCATTTTTTCAGTGATTACAATTCTCGCTCCCCACATGACACAACCTTGGTCGACTGAGTGTTCATTCCTTCGTACAAATAATATTTTCAGTTCTGTCTCTGAATCCGGCAGTTTGTTTGGCCATCCATTTGCGACAATTTGTAGCATTCTTGACAAAAGTCTATCAGTGCGAGTAGCCTTCCGAATGTCCCCTGAAGTGACAGGTAACTCGTCTACATGAGAGAAATAAAACAAGTCCTCTCTGTTCGCGGAAACCTCTGATTCCAAAGTTGATCTAGACATGGCATCGGCATTGCTGGGCTCTGCTGCCTTACGATACTGAATATCATACTGGTATGCAGACAATATCAATGCCCATCTTTGCATTCTGACTGCTGCCAGAGTTGTTATGTGTACTTTTGGATTTGGGTTCACTATCAACGGCTGGTGATCTGTCTCGCTTAGAAACCCTCTACCGTACAAATATTTGTGAAACCTCCTAACGCCAAAAATGAAAGAAAGATCCTCTCGCTCTATTTGCGCATCATTTATCACACTGACATTGGGTGTTCTAGACGTAAATGCTATTGGCCTCTCCCAACGCCGTATGGTGGAGCATAACATGATAACTTCATAGGCTTATTTATGAACAAGCATTGTACTCTCTGCAAACTGAGCTTTTCATGACTTGAAAGCTTGATCACATTCACGTGTCCACTTCCATGGTACATCTTTTCACAAAAGCTCGTTCAAGGGATGTAAACAGGTGAACAGATTTGGCACCAACTTCCCATAATAATGCACTAATCCTAAAAAGGATCGGATCTCAGATATGTTTCTGGGAGTGGGCGCTTTCTTGATCGCATCAACTTTACCCTTGGCGGGGTGTAGATGATTCTTGTCTATCTTATGACCCAAGTACTCTGCCGAGTTCTGAAAGAACTCACACTTCTGTGCCTTCACTCTTACACTGTGTGTTTCAAGTCGTTTCAGTACATCTTCCAACCTTTCATCATGTGTCTGCCTGTCAGGGCAGGGCTCGAAATTAGCGGTTGCCCGGGTGCCACTGCCCACTCAAAGCGCCGCCGGGCAACCTAAACACCGAGTCATTTTGCCCGGTTTGGAAACCAGATACTGGTTTGTACCGAAGATGGACACAAAAGACTGGAGTTGTGGCTTTGTCCTACGGGTTTGCGTTCATTGGCGGTGAAGCGCGGCTTCGCCGGAAGAGGGGACCGCACGGCAACCACGAGAGCGCCGCTCGGATCTCCGTACTGCCGGTTCCACGAGCTTGCGGCGTCGGGTAATGACGTCATCGTGTAACGCGACGCCCTACGCGACGACGTCTTTCGGATCGCGGGGCTGTGGCGGCGGCCGTGCCACACTCGTGCCTCACTGGCGGTGGCTGTGGCGGCGAAAGATCGACTCACGGCGCTCGTGCCGCACTGGCGGCGGCTGTATGGTCCCCTCTTCCGGCGAAGCCGCGCTTCACCGCCAATGACCGCAAACCCGTGGGACAAAGCCATAACTCACGAGCGCCATGAGTCGGCAGAGTACTTGGGTCATAAGATAGACAAGAATCATCTACACCCCACCAAGGGTAAAGTTGATGCGATCAAGAACGCAGCAGCCAGAATGCAAAGATGGGCATTGATATTGTCTGCATACCAGTATGATTTCAGTATCGTAAGGCAGCAGAGCCCAGCAATGCCGATGCCATGTCTACATTAACTTTGGAATCAGAGGTTTCCCCAAACAGAGAGGACTTGTTTTATTTCTCTCATGTAGACGTGTTACCTGTCACATCAGGGAACATTCGGAAGGCAACTCGCACGGATAGACTTTTGTCAATGGTGCTGCCAATTGTCGCAAATGGATGGCCAAACAAATTGCAGGATTCAGAGGGGGAATTGAAAATATTATTTGTACGTAGGAATCAACTCTCAGTCGACCAAGGTTGTGCCATGTGGGGTGCGAGAATTGTAATCCCTGAAAAAAATGGAATAGAATTGCCAGGAGATCTTCATGATCAGAATTTGGGGATGTGTCTAAGAAAGAGTTTAGCTAGAAACCATCTATGGTGGCTGGTGTAGATAAGGACATAAAACAAACTGTGAAAGAGTGTAGCACGTGTCAAGTAGTTGGAAAGAATCCACCAACAGTACCGCTACAGCCATGGAAATGGCCGGTTAGAGTGTGGCAAAGATTACTCGTGGACTTTGCAGAGTTAGATGGACAATAATTGTTCATTATGATTGATAGTCACTCCAAGTGGGTTGAGGTTTTTTCCGATGAACAAAACGACATCCAGCCAAACAATAGACATTTTGCGAGGATTGTTTTCGTCCTATGGATTTTCATAGGAAATTGTGTTTGATAACGGACCTCAATTCTGTTCACAAGAGTTTGCACAATTCATGAAATGGAATGGTGTAAAACACACTAGAGTCATTCCATACCATTCCGCTTCAAATGGAGCAGCAGAACGCACAGTGCAAATTGTAAAACGTAATTTAGTCAAACAACTGATGGATCCAAATCCAAAGAAAAAACAGTTGTCTCTGTCTCACAAACTGGCTAACTTTCTGATTACATATCGAAACACACCTCACACCACTACTGGTCAAACGCCAGCTGAACTGTTCTTGAAGAGAAAACCAAGAACAAGGTTTTCACTGATGAAACCAAACTTGGCTCAAACAGTAGAAAAGAAACAGGAAAAAAAGCATATCATGACAGAAGTACATAAAGGATAGGAGTGTTGAGTGGAATCAGACGCTAAATGTGTAAAACATCATCACAAGTGGGTACACCTAGGACATCCGGTGGCGCCCTAGCACATCCGGTCGCGTTGTTACTAGCTGCCTCCGCCCAGAGTCTGGTTGTCTTTTTTATTTTGTGATGTTTAGAGTGTGTTTTTTTGTTTATTTCAGTACTTTATGTGGGGGAAGCGGGTGGGGTAAGGGGGGAACCGTCCTTCAGTCTCTTCCTGGCGAGGATGCGGCTATTATCCGAGTCGCGACCTCGCCCCCCCCACCCCACCTCCTCTCGAGGCATGCCAACTGGGACCGGACCAGAGCTTCAGCAGCTGCGGCGCTGCGCTCGATACATCGCGGAGCGGGCGAGGCCTTACCTGAGATCGCCGCTTGGAGCTCCGGAGTGTTGGGCCGTTGCTCCAGCATCGCGGAGCTGTGGGTGCGGAGCTCCTAATGCGGGCGGAGCTGCCTTTAACATCGCAAAGTCCTGGGACTCTTTGCCGGGTGTCGCCAGCGCGAATCTCCGCCCAGCGCGGCCTGTGGACGTCGGGAGCGGCGGACTCCGGTGGAAGGTGGAAGGTGGCCGATTCAGAGGTCCAGGCCGCTGAGGATGTTCTCCCGTTCGACGTCGGGGTTCCATCGTTCCCGGCGAGAGGGCCTGAACATCGGGCCGCCCGTGGCGGCGACTGCGGGTGCTCGGGAGCACCCGACCACGGGTGAACATTTGGGAACATCAGCGAGGAGGTTGACTGGACATTGGTTCCTTCCCTCACAGTGGGGAACTTTGGTGCCGCTGTGGGGATGTTTGAGTTGTGGACTACTGTGTTCGGTGCTTTTGTGTTTTATTAAAATTTTATTTTTTGTATTACTGTGTGGGAAAGAGAATTTCGTTGTCTCTTAATTGAAGACAATTGAAGATAAATTAAATCAAATCAAATCTAAATAGGTTACCTGGAAGAGTAGTGAGAAAGTGCAGACCACGGATATACTTGGTCAAGATGTTTGGAAGTGGGAAGGTGAGAAAAGTACACATTGACCATGTCATGCCTATGCAAGCACAGACAGGTTTGCAACCAGATCAATTAGACGAGTCAGATAATTTGGTTACCACTCAAGTACAGGTACCAACGGATGAACCAGAAATGGTACATGAAGGTACACAAGATAGTGAGAGCTTGAACCAGCCTGAAAATGGAGGTTCAAGTGTGGTTGACAGTCTACAAGATTGACTGATGGACTGGAATATATGAATGTAGGTTAAAAGGAAGACTTGACTCGATCAAAAATGAGTCCAAGTGGCTGTAAATAGTAAGAAACTTTTGGTCAGAGACGATATCCAGACACAAGGAGAAATCCGTCGGTTAGGTTTAATTTGTGAAGTTTAATTTGGGAAATGCACAGATCATTGCATATGCAACATATATGCCTGATCCCCTCATTTTATTCAGGTTATATAAAAGTAAACTAATATAAAAGATTGTAATATATTCATACCGTTTTTATTATATTCAAAAATGTCAACAATGTATATTAAAAAATGTCAGCAATGCGATAACGTTTTCATTAAGCTGGGAGGAGTTATAATAGCGCCACCTTTAGTTGGAGCATTGTATATGATTGAATAAACCACGGTGCAGCTGTGCAGTCATGTTCCGGTCACCAGTGAGTTAACTTGTTAATCTGCGTCTGAGCTCAATATATCTCAGATGGGAGTCAGGGGGTTTGTAGTAGATATTGGTCAGTAGTCGGTTACCTGCGATGGAGATAGTGAGGACAAGAAACGGTGGGGAGATATTGGAAATGGTCCAGATGAATTTGAGTGCCGGATGGTCAGGGTGTGGATTCGCACAGGGGTTGATGGGTTTATAGAACGAGCTGCCAGAGGAGGTAGTTGAGGCTAAAACTATCACAACATTTAAAGACATTTGGACAGGTAGGTGTATAGGAAAGGTTGAAAATCCTCAGGGCCAAACATAGCAGGTGGGTCTAGTGGAGATGGGGCACATTGGTAGGTTAGGGCAAGCTGGGCCGATTGTCTATGCCTATGTAAATAGGTGAAGCAAAGTGGACGATACAGAGTGCAGAACACAGTTTTCACCATTGTATCGCAACATTGTTCATCAGTTTGTGAGACAACGCCGAATGCCACAATGGGTTAGAGGCTGTTGTGGGACAACGCCCAATGGCACAATGGGTTAGAGGCTGTTGTGAGACAACGCCCAATGCCACAATGGGTTAGAGGCTGTTGTGAGACAATGCCCAATGCCACAATGGGTTAGAGGCAGTTGTGAGACAATGCCCAATGCCACAATGGGTTAGAGGCTGTTGTGAGACACTGCCCAATGCCACAATGGGTTAGAGGCTGTTGTGAGACAACGCCCAATGCCACAATGGGTTAGAGGCTGTTGTGGGACAATGCCCAATGCCACAATGGGTTAGAGGCTGTTGTGAGACACTGCCCAAAACCACAATGTGCCCGTCGGAAACCAGCACCACTGCGTCACTAATGTTTTCTTGGATGATGAATGAATGAAGTTAGAGACAAATTGACCAGAACCACAACTCTGGAGGGACTGTTCAGAGGCCTGGTAACGGAGGGTAATAAGTTATTCGTATGTCCCGTAGTGCGCAGTTTTAGAAATGACCTCGGACTCAATCATTTCATACATAGAAACATAGAAACATAGAAAATAGGTGCAGGAATAGGCCATTCGTCCCTTTGAGCCTGCACCGCCATTCAATATGATCATGGCTGATCATCCAACTCAGTATCCTGTACCTGCCTTGTCTCCTTAGCCCCTGATCCTTAAGCCACAAGGGCCACATCTAACTCCCTCTTAAATATAGCCAATGAACTGGCCTCAACTCACTTCTGTGCCAGAGAATTCCACAGATTCACCACTCTCTGTGTGAAAAATGTGTTTCTCATCAGGGTCCTAAAAGACTTCCCTCTTATCCTTAAACTGTGACCCCTTGTTCTGGACTTCCCCAACATCGGGAACAATCTTCCTGCATCTAGCCTGTCCAACCCCTTAAGAATCTTGTTAGTTTCTATAAGAACCCCCCTCAATCTTCTAAATTCTAGCGAGTACAAGCCGAGTCTATCCAGTCTTTCTTCATATGAAAGTCCTGCCATCCCAGGAATCAGTCTGGTGAACCTTCTTTGTACTCCCTCTATGGCAAGAATGTCTTTCGTCAGATTTGGTGACCAAAACTGTACGCAATACTCCAGGTGTGGTCTCACCAAGACCCTGTGCAACTGCAGTAGAACCTCCCTGCTCTTATACTAAAATCCTTTCGCTATGAATGCTAACATACCATTCGCTTTCTTCACTGCCTGCTGCACCTGCATGCCTACTTTCAATCACTGGTGCACCATGACACCCAGATCTCGTTGCATCTCCCCTTTTCCTAATCGGCCATCATTCAGATAATAGTCTACTTTCCTTTTTTTGCCACCAAGGTGGATAACCTCACATTTATCCACATTATACTGCCTCGACATTACTCTCCATTTCCCTGTTGTTCAAAAAACATGTTCGCCCAGCGATATTTGTACTTGATAAATGAGCATCATTATTTTCTGGGTAGGAGGTACAGTGTATTCAGATATGTGTGCCTAGATAAATTCCATCTTATCCCAGTCACTCAATTCTTATTCTGAATCATTTATCCTAACTAGATTATCCAGCGACCCTTTGTGTATGTCGGTGTATAATCATCCTGTCAAGGCCTCTCAGAAGCCGATATGTATTGTGTCAATAAACTCACTTGTCGTTGTTCCAAACTGACCAGAGTAGACGATCTGATATAGTGTTGGTCCTATGACGGCCATTTTTTCCGAGGGATAAATGTCGACTTCAGTCTCCGCACCGAGCTGAAGACGCACATCGTGTTCCTTGAAAGATATAACGTCAAAGCATAACCGTCTGCGGCCAAGGGGAAAGGGGTAACTACAGAGAGAGTGGGACCTCTCATGAATCAAAGCGGTCACCCCCGTGTGGAGCCACATGAGATGGACAAGATCCTCAAATTGTATCTCCCCTCTGTATTTATCGAGGAGAAAAACTGTCGGACGGAGGATCTTGGGCCAGTCAATGGAATTGTCTTGAGAGCAGCCCGTGTTACCGTCGAAGAAGTACTGAAGGTACTATCGTGTATCAAAGTAGACAAATCTCCAGGGCCTGATCACACATATCAGAGGACATTGTACGAAACTAGAGTGGAAATTGCGGGAGCCCTCGTTGAAATTTACGAGCCAATAGACAATAGACATTGGGTGCGGGAGAAGGCCATTCGCCCCTTCGAGCCAGCACCGCCATTCACTGTGATCATGGCTAATCATCCACATTCAGTACCCCGTTCTTGCCTTCTCCCCATATCCCTTGACCCTGCTATGTTTAAGTGCTCTATCTAACTCTCTCTTGAAAGCATCCAGAGAATTGACCTCCACTGCCTTCTGAGGCAGAGAATTCCACAGATTCGCAACTCTCCGGGTGAAAAAGTGTTTCCTCATCTCCGTTCTAAATGGCCTACCCCTTATTATTAATCTGTGACCCCTTGTTCTGGACTCCCACAAAATCGGGAACACGTTTCTTGCCTCTATCGTGTCCAATCCTTTAATAATCTTACACGTTTCAATAAGGTCCCCTCTCATCCTTCTAAATTCCAGTGTATACAAACCCAGTCGCTCTATTCTTTCAACATATGAGAGTCCTACCATCCCGGGAATTAACCTGGTGAACCTACGCTGCACTCCCTCAATAGCAATAACGTCCTTTCTCAAAATTGGAGACCAAAACTACACACAGTACTCCAGGAGTTGTCTCACCAGGGCCCTGTCCAATTGTAGAAGGACTTCTTTGTTCCTATACTCAACTCCTCTTGTTATGAAGGCCAACATGCCATTAGCATTTGCGACAATATCCATGAAATTTATGCATATGAGCAGTACATATTCTCGCACATGCTCAGCCTCGCGCATATAATTATGCAAATCAGTCAGTGACCTTTAACTTGTAAATAAATCATTCTTGCTTTTGATCCCAACACGAGCGTGTGTGGAGCCATCTTTCCCCGTCTAATATGTGCTAGTTTTACCTACGCCGTAAGCAGACACATATCAAAACATGGTTGCAGCGGTGAAAGTGCGGATTTTTGGATAAAATGAACGCTATGATGATTATGGTTGTTCAAGGGTGATGACACACATTCTTGAGGGAATTGAAGGTGTGGTGTGTTACTTGGATGACACCCTCATCTCAGCCCCTGACAGGCAGACACACGATGAAAGGTTGGAAGATGTACTCAAACGACTTGATACACACAGTGTAAGAGTGAAGGCACAGAAGTGTGAGTTCTTTCAGAACTCGGCAGAGTACTTGGGTCATAAGATAGACAAGAATGATCCACACCCCACCAAGGGTAAAGTTGATGCGATCAAGAACGCGCCCACTCCCAGAAACATATCTGAGATCCGATCCTTTTTAGGATTAGTGCATTATTATGGGAAGTTGGTGCCAAATCTGTTCACCTGTTTACATCCATTGAACGAGCTTTTGTGAAAAGATGTACCATGGAGGTGGACACGTGAATGTGATCAAGCTTTCAAGCCATGTAAAACTCAGTTGGCAGAGAGTACAATGCTTGTTCATAAATAAGCCAATGAAGTTAGCATGTGATGCTTCACCATACGGTGTTGGGGCTGTGATGTCTCGTGTGCTGGAAAATGGATAGGAGAGGCCAATAGCATTTGCATCTTGAACACCCAATGTCAGTGTGATAAATTGTGCGCAAATAGAGCGAGAGGTTCTTGCTTTCATTTTGTCGTTAGGAGGTTTCACAAATATTTGTATTGTAGAGGGTTTCTAATCGAGACAGGTCACCAGCCGTTGATAGTGAACCCAAATACAAAAGCACACATACCAACTCTGGCAGCAGTCAGAATGCAAAGTGTTTTAGAGGGAACTGCAGATGCTGGAAAATCGAAGGTACACAAAAATGCTGGAGGAACTCATGGGATGCAGCAGCATCTATGGAGCGAAGGAAATAGGCAACGTTTCGGGCAGAACCCCTTCTTCAGACTGATGGGGGGTGGGGGGAGCCGGGGAGAAGGAAGGAAAAAGGAGGAGGACGAGCCTGGGGGCTGAGGGAGAGGTAGGGGAGTGGAGGAGACTGCAAGGGTTAACTGAATTGTGAGTATTCAATGTTCATGCCAAGAGGATGCAGACTACCCAAGCGGAATATGAGGTGCTGTTCCTCCAATTTCCGATGTTGCTCACTCTGGCCATGGAGGAGGCCCAGGACACAGAGGTCGCATTCGGAATGGGAGGAGGAGTTGAAATGCTGAGCCACCGGGAGTTCAGGTTGGTTAATGCGGACCGAGCGGAGGTGTTCGGCGAAACGATCGCCAAGCATACACTTCGTCTCACCGATATAGATCAGCTGACATCTAGAGCCAGAATGCAAAGATGGGCATTGATATTTTCTGCATACCAGTATGATATTCAGTATCGCAAGGCAGCAGAGCACACCAATGCTGATGCCATGTCTATATTACCTTTGGAATCAGAGGTTTCCCCAAACAGAGAGGACTTGTTTTATTTCTCTCATGTAGACGAGAGGGGACATTCGGAAGACTTCTCGCACTGATATAGTTTTGTCAAGAGTGCTGCAAATTGTCGCAAATGGATGGCAAAAAAAATTGCCGGATTCAGAGGCAGAACTGAAAATATTATTTGTACGTAGGAATGAACTCTCAGTCGACCAAGATTGTGCCATGTGGGGTGCGAGAATTGTAATCCCTTAAAAAATGGAATAAAATTGTTAGGAGATCTTCATGATCAGAATTTGGGAATGTGTCTAACAAAGAGTCTAGCTAGAAACCATCTATGGTGGCCTGGTGTAGATAAGGACATAAAACAAACTGTGAAAGGGTGTAGCACATGTCAAGTAGTTGGAAAGAATCCACCAACAGTACCGCTACAGCCATGGAAATGTCCGGTTAGAGGGTGGCAAAGATTACTCGTGGACTTTGCAGAGTTAGATGGACAACAATTGTTCATTATGATTGATAGTCACTCCAAGTGTGTTGAGGTATTTCCGATGAACAAAACGACATCCAGCAAAACAATAGACATTTTGCGAGGATTGTTTGCGTCCTATGGATTTCCAGAGGAAATTGTGTCTGCTAACGGACCTCAATTCTGTTCACAAGAGTTTGCACAATTCATGAAATGGAATGGTGTAAAGCACACTAGAGTCATTCCATACCATTCCGCTTCAAATGGAGCAGCAGAACGCACAGTGCAAATTGTAAAACGTAATTTAGTCAAACAACTGCTGGATCCAAATCCAAAGAAAAAACAGTTCTCTGTCTCACAAACTGGCTAACTTTCTGATTACATATCGAAACACACCTCACACCACTACTGATCAAACGCCAGCTGAACTGTTCTTGAAGAGAAAACCAAGAACAAGGTTTTCACTGCTGAAACCAAACTTGGCTCAAACAGTAGAAAAGAAACAGGAAAAAAAGCATATCATGACAGAAGTACATAAAGGATAGGAGTGTTGAGTGGAATCAGACGCTAAATGTGTAAAACATCATCACAAGTGGGTACTCCTAGGACATCCGGTGGTGCCCTAGCACATCCGGTCGCGCTGTTACTAGCTGCCTCCTCCACCGTCTGGTTGTCTTTTTTATTTTGTTATATTTACAGTACGTTTTTGTAGGATTTTTTCAATACGTTATGTGGGGGGAAGCGGGTAGGGTAAGGGGGGAACCGTCCTTCAGTGGCTTCCTGGCGAGGATGCGGCTATTATCCGAGTCGCGACCTCGCCCCCCACCCCCAATCCCACCTCCGCTCGCGGCATACCAACTGGGACCGGACCAGAGCTTCAGCAGCTGCGGCGCTGCGCTCGATACATCGCGGAGCGGGCGAAGCCTTACCTGGGATCGCCGCTTGGAGCTCCGGAGTGTTGGGCCGCTGCTACAGTATCGCGGAGCTGTGGGTGCGGAGCTCCTAACGCGGGCGGAACTGACTTTAACATCGCAAAGTCCTGGGACTATTTGACGGGGGTCGCCAGCGTGAATCTCCGCCCAGCGCGGCCTGTGGACATCGGGAGCCGCGGACTCCGGTGGTAGGTGGAAGGTGGCCGATTCAGAGGTCCAGGCCGCTGAGGATGTTCTCCCGTTCGGCGTCGGGGTTCCATCGTTCCCGTCGAGAGGGCCTGAACATCGGCCCGCCCGTGGCGGCGACTACGGGTGCTCGGGAGCACCCGACCACGGGTGAACATTTGGGAACATCAGCGAGGAGGTTGACTGGACATTGGTTCCTTCCCTCACAGTGGGGAACTTTGGTGCCGCTGTGGGGATGTTTCAGTTGTGGACTACTGTGTTCGGTGCTTTTGTGTTTTAAAAAATATATATTTTTTGTATTACTGTGTGGGAAGAGAATTTCGTTGTCTCTTAATTGAAGACAATTGAAGATAAATTAAATCAAATCAAATCTAAATAGGTTACCTGGAAGAGTAGTGAGAAAGTGCAGACCACGGACATACTTGGTCAAGATCTTTGGAAGTGGGAAGGTGAGAAAAGTACACATTGACCATGTCATGCCTATGCAAGCACAGATAGGTTTGTAACCAGATCAATTAGACGAGTCAGATAATTTGGTTACCACTCAAGTACAGTTACCAACGGATGAACCAGAAATGGTACATGAAGGTACACAAGATAGTGAGAGCTTGAACCAGCCTGAAAATGGAGGTTCAAGTGTGGTTGACAGTCTACAAAATTGACTGATGGACTGGAATCTATGAATGTAGGTTAAAAGGAAGACTTGACTCGATCAAAAATGAGTCCAAGAGGTTCTAAACAGTCAGAAACTTTTGGTCAGAGACGATATCCAGACACAAGGATAAATCCGTCGGTTAGGTTTAATTTGTGAAGTTTAATTTGGGAAATGCACAGATCATTGCATATGCAACATATATGCCTCACCCCCTCATTTTATTCAGGTTATATAAAAGTAAACTAATATAAAAGATTGTAATATATTCATACCGTTTTTATTATATTCACAAATGTCAACAATGTATATTTAAAAATGTCAACAAGGCGATAACGTTTTCATTAAGGTGGGAGGAGTTATAATAGCGCCACCTTTAGTTGGAGCATTGTATATGATTGAATAAACCACGGTGCAGCTGTGCAGTCATGTTCCGGTCACCAGTGAGTTAACCTGTTAATCTGTGTCTGAGCTCAAGATATCACAGATGGGAGTCAGGGGGTTTGTAGTAGATATTGGTCAGTAGTTGGTTACCTGCGATGGAGATAGTGAGGTCAAGAAACGGTGGGGAGATATTGGAAATGGTCCAGGTGAATTTGACTGCCGGATGGAAGTTAGTGGTGAATTGGATGAAGCCAGTGAGTTCTGCATGGGTGCAGGAGGCAGCACCGTTGCAGTCGTCGATGTAGCGGAGGTAGAGTTCGGGGATAGGGCCACGGTATCGCTTCGAACAAGGATATGGGCCCAGGCGCGAGCCAATTGCTACGCCTTGGATTTGGAGGAAATGGGAGGAGTCAAAGGAAAAGTTGTTGAGGGTAAGGACCTGCTCCGCTAGGCGGAGGATTATTAGTAGACATGGACTGGTTGGTTCTGTGGTCGAGGTAGAAGCGGAGGGCTTTAAGACCCTCCTGGTCGGGGATGGAGGTGTAGAGTGATTGGACATCCAATGTGAAGATGAGGGAATGGGAGCCAGGAAAACGGAAGCCATGAATGGGATGAAGAGCGTGTGAGGTGCCTGGGACATAGGTAGGGAGGGATTTGACCAGGGGGATAGGATGGAGTCGATGTATATGGAAATAAATTTGGTGGTACAAGGGTCGAGGTATGTGGGACTTAACGATAAATTAGTTCGTTCGAAGGCATAATACTCTGCTGATCAAGTGCTAGTAAATAGGATTTAGTAGTTGGATACTTTGGAGAAAGTCCGTTGTTGGGCCTGCTTCTCTGCTCTGTGACTCTGTGACACACGACCCAGTCTTGCACAATTCTCCACATGTGGTATCACCGTCACTAGTTATGGCAGGGGTTCGCTACTTTTCCCTTGAATGGGTCGAGTTATAATGAGAGCTGCGGACATTATTCCTTCGATGAGGGATGATCTTATGATTATGTATAAAATCACGAGGAAAATAGATAAGGTAAATGCACTTTTACCCAGGTCGAGGAATCAAAAACCATCTTAGATATCGATATACGAACATTCCCGCTCTGATCATAAATATCACTTTTCTCAGATGATTAGCATTGGTAAGGTTAGGCAAATGTTTACTAGTGTGATATGTACCGAGGAATAGTGAAACGCCTTTTTTGCTTCCGATCCACTCAGATCGGCTAGACCGTGCAAAGTTACCAACTGTTCAAACTCAGAGGTAGACAGAAATGCTGGAGAAACTCAGCGGGTGCAGCAGCATCTATGGAGCGAAGGAAATAGGCAACGACCCTTCTTCAAACACCGATACATCAGATAGACCAAGGGGAATGTACAGAATACTAAATATTGTTCGTGATGCGATGATCAATATTGTCTTTCATTTCTACGAATCCCAGAATTGTCCTTGTGTTTGTAAGGATGAACATCATTTGCTCAGCCCACATTGCATAATTCAGACCGCCGTGGAACTGGTCATGTGCAGTTGGTGAATTCGAGCTGTAAAAACGCAAAGTCAGTACAATGTGCAAAACGTATCATTTGACTGTGCCGAGGTCCACAGCTGGAACGATGTATAATGCAGTGCTGTTGTGAGCCATCCCGCTGGGTTCGTGGTGTTGTGAACAATTAAGATGGGAAGGGCATTAGGTTTTAGCCACGTTTATTATTCTCACATGTATCAAGGTACATTCTAAAACTTGGTTGTGCCTGCTGTCCAAAGTGATCAGATATAACATATACAAATTCAATCTGTTCAAACACGAGGACACAGAGTGGTGAGTCTTTGTATAAACACAGAGGGTGGTAACTGTGTGGTTAGTTAGTATATAGAACGAGCTGCCAAAGGAGATAGTTGGGGTGAAAACTATCACAAAATGTAAAGACATTTGGACAGGTAGGTGAATAGGAAAGGTTGAAAATAATCAGTGCCATAGCCGGTGTGACTAGTGTTTATGGGGCACATTGGCCGGTTAGTGCCTGGTAACGGAGGGTGACAGGTTATTCGTATGTCCCGTGGTGCGCAGTTTCAGAACTGACCTCGGACTCAATCATTTCCTACCTTATTACATTATTCGTCATTGCCCTATTGTCCAAAACACATGTTCGCCCAGCCATATTTGTACTTGATAAATGAGCATCACTATTTCTGGGTAGGAGGTACAGTGTATTCAGATATGTTTGACAGGATAAATTCCATCTTATCTCAGTCACCCAATTCGTATTCTGAAACATTTATCCTTACTAAATTATCCAGCAACCCTTTGTGTATTTCGGTGAATATCCAAACTGTCAAGGCCTCTCAGAAGCGGACATTTATTGTGTCAATAAAATTACTTGTCGTTGTTCCAAATTGCACAGAGTAGACGATCTGATAAACTGTTGGTCCTTTGGCGGCCATTTTTTCAGAGGGATAAATCTCGACTTCAGTCTCTGCACCGAGCTGAGGACGCGTATCGTGTTCCTTGAAAGATATAACGTCAAAGCAGAACAATCTGTGTCCAAGGGTAAAGGGGTAACTACAGAGAGAGTGGGCTCTCATGGATCAAAGTTAGTACAATGGGCAAAACGTATCATTTGACTGTGCCGAGGTCCACAGCTGGAACGATGTATGATGCGTTGCTTCTGTGAACCATGGGACATCCCGCTGGGTTCGTGGTGTTGGGAACAATGAAGATGCGAAGAGCATTAGGTTTTAGCCACGTTTATTGTTATCACATGTATCAAGGTACAGTCTAAAACTTGGTTGTGCCTGCTGTCCAAACTGATCAGATATAACATATACAGATTCAATTAGTTCAAACACGAGAACACAGAGTGGTGAGTCTTTGTATAAACACAGAGGGTGGTCACTATGTGGATTCGCACAGGGGTTGGTGGGTTTATAGAACGAGCTGCTAGAGCAGATAGTTGAGGCGAAAACTATCACAAAATATAAAGACATTTGGACGTAAATGTATGGGAAAGGTTGAAAATGATCAGGGCCAAACATAGTAGGTGAGACTAGTGGAGATGGGGCACATTTGTCGGTTAGGGCAAGCTGGGCCGATGGTCTATGAATATGTAAATAGATGAAGCAAAGTGGACGATACAGAGTGCGGAACACAGTTTTCACCATTGTATCGCATTGTTGTTCCTCAGTTTGTGAGACAACGCCCAATGCCACAATGAGTTAGAGGCTGTTGTGAGACAACGCCCAACGGCACAATGGGTTAGAGGCTGTTGTGAGACAACGCCCAATGCCACAATGGGTTAGAGGCTGTTGTGGGACAACGCCCAATGCCACAATGGGTTAGAGGCTGTTGTGACACAACGCCCAACGGCACAATGGGTTAGAGGCTGTTGTGAGACAACGCCCAATGCCACAATGGGTTAGAGGCTGTTGTGGGACAACGCCCAATGCCACAATGGGTTAGAGGCTTCTGTGAGACAACGCCCAATGCAACAATGGGTTAGAGGCTGTTGTGAGACAACGCCCAATGCTACAATGGGTTAGAGGCTGTTGTGAGACAATGCCCAATGCCACAATGGGTTAGAGGCTGCTGTGAGACAAAGCCCAATGCCACAATGGGTTAGAGGCTGTTGTGAGACAACGCCCAATGGCACAATCGGTTAGAGGCTGTTGTGAAACCAGCAACGTGGCCGTCGGAAACCAGCACCACTGCGTCACTAATGTTTTCTTGGATGATGAATGAATGAGGTTAGAGGCAAATTGACCAGAACCACAACTCTGGAGGGACTGTTCAGAGGCCTGGTAACGGAGGGTAACAAGCTATTCGTATGTCCCGTGGTGCGCAGTTTCAGAACTGACCTCGGACTCAATCATTTCATACATAGAAACATATAAAATAGGTGCAGGAGCAGGCCATTCGGCCCTTCGAGCCTGCACCGCCATTCAATATGATCATGGCTGATCATCCTAATCAGTATCCTGTACCTGCCTTCTCTCCATAGCCCCTGATTCTTAAGCCACATGGGCCACATCTAACTCCCTCTTAAATATAGCCAATGAACTGGCCTCAATTACCTTCTGTGGCAGAAAATTCTACAGATTCACCACTCTATGTGTGAAAAATGATTTTCTCATCTCGGTCCTAAAAGACTTCCCCCTTATCCTTAAACTGTGACTCCTTGTTCTGGACTTCCCCATCATCGGGAACAATCTTCCTGCATCTAGCCTGTCCAACCACTTAAGAATCTTGTAAGTTTCTATAAGATCCCCCCTCAATCTTGTAAATTCTAGCGAGTACAAGCCGAGTCTATCCAGTCTTTCTTCATATGAAAGTCCTGCCATCCCAGGAATCAGTCTGGTGAACCTTCTATGTACTCCCTCTATGGCAAGAATGCCTTTCCTCAGATTTGGTGAACAAAACTGTACGCAATACTCCAGGTGTGGCCTCACCAAGACCCTGTCGAACTGCATTAGAACCCCGCTGCTCTTATGCTCAAATCCTTTTGCTATGAATGCTAACATACCCTTCACTTTCTTCACTGCCTGCTGCACCTGCATGCCTACTTTCAATGACTGGTGCACAATGACACCCAGATCTCGTTGCATCTCCCCTTTTCCTAATCGGCCACCATTCAGATAATAATCTACTTTCCTGTTTTTGCCACCAAAGTGGATAACCTCACATTTACCCACATTATACTGCATTTGCCATGCATTTGCCCACTCACCCAACCTATCCAAGTCAGCTTGCAGCCTCCTAGCATCCTCGTCATAGCTAACACTGCCCCCCCAGCTTCGTGTCATCCGCAAACTTGGAGATGTTGCATTAAATTCCCTCATCCAGATCATTTATATATATTGTAAATAGCTGGGGTCCCAGCACTGAGCCTTGCGGTACCGCACTAGTCACTGCCTGCCATTCTGAAAAGGACCCGTTTACTCCTACTCTTTGCTTCCTGTCTGCCAGACAGTTCTCTATCCACATCAATACTGAACCCCCAATACCGTGTGCTTTAAGTTTGCATACTAATCTCTTATGTGGGACCTTGTCGAAAGCCTTCTGAAAGTCCAGATATAACACATCCACTGGTTCTCCCTTATCCACTCTACTGGTTACATCCTCGAAAAATTCTAGAAGATTCGTCAGACATGATTTACCTTTCTTAAATCCATGCTGACTTTGTCCAATGATTTCACCACTTTCCAAATGAGCTGCTATCCCATCTTTAATAACTGACTCTAGCATTTTCCCCACTACCGATGTTAGACTAACTGGTCTGTAATTCCCCGTTTTCTCTCTCCCTCCCTTTTTAAAAAGTGAGGTTACATTAGCTACCCTCCAATCCACAGGAACTACTCCAGAATCTGAAGAGTTCTGAAAAATTATCACTAATGCATCCACTATTTATGGGGATACTTCCTTAAGTACTGTGGGATGCAGCCTGTCTGGTCCTGGGGATTTATCGGCCTTTAATCCATTCCATTTATCTAACACCACTTCCCGGCTAACCTGGATTTCACTCAGTTCCTCCATTTCATTTGACATGATTACATTACTCTTCATTTCCCTGTTGTTCAAAAAACAATTTCGCCCAGCTATATTTGTACTTGATAAATGAGCGTCACTATTTTCTGGGTAGGAGGTACAGTGTATTCAGATATGTTTGTCAGGATAAATTCCATCTTATCTCAGTCACCCAATTCGTATTCTGAAACATTTATCCTTACTAAATTATCCAGCGACCCTTTGTGTATCTCGGTGAATATCCATCCTGTCAAGGCCTCTCAGAAGCCGACATTTATTGTGTCAAAAAAATCACTTGTCGTTGTTCCAAACTGCACAGAGTAGACGATCTGATAAACCGTTGGTCCTTTGACGGCCATTTTTTCCGAGGGATAAATCTCTACTTCAGTCTCTGCACCGAGCTGAAGACGCGTATCGTGCTCCTTGAAAGATATAACGTCAAAGCAGAACAATCTGCGGCCAAGGGGAAAGGGGTAACTACAGAGAGAGTGGGACCTCTCATGAATCAAAGTGGTCACCTCTGTGTGGAGCCACAGGAGATGGACGTGATCCTCAATAAGTATCTCCCCTCTGTATTTTTCGAGGATAAAAACAGTCGGAGGTAGGATCTTGGGACAATCAATGGGAGTTTCTTGAGAGCAGTCAGTGTTACCGTCGAAGAAGTATTGAAGGTACTATCGTGTATCAAGGTAGACAATCTCCAGGGCCTGGGACATATCCGAGGACATTGTACGAAATTAGGGTGGGAATTTCGGGAGCCCTCGTTGAAATGTACGTGGTCAAGATGCGGAAGTATGCCATTCGTCCCTTCGAGCCAGCACCGCCATTCACTGTGATCATGGCAGATCATGAACAATCAGTACCCCGTTCCTGCCTTCTCCCTATATCCCTTGAATCTGCTATCTTTAAGAGCTCTATCTAACTCTTTCTTGAAACCATCCAAAGAATAGGCCCCCACTGCCTTCTGAGGCAGACAATTCCACAGATTCGCAACACTCTGGGTGAGAAAGTGTTTCCTCATCTCCGTTCTAAATGGCTTACCCATTATTGTTAAACTGTGGCGCCTGGTTCTGGACTCCTCCAACATCGGGAACACGTTTCCTGCCTCTAGCGTGTTCAATCCCTTAATAATCTTATACGTTTCAATAGGATCCCCTCTCATCCTTCTAAATTCCAGTGTATACAAACCCAGTCGCTCCATTTGTTCGACATACGACAGGCCCGCCACCCCGGGAATTAACCGTGTAAACCATGGGAACAACGTCCTTTCTCAAAATCGGAGACCAAAACTGCACACAATTCTCCAGGTGTTGTCTCTCCAGGGCCCTGTCCAACTGTAGAAGGACCTCTTTGCTCCTATACTCAACTCCTGTGGTTATGAAGGCCAACATGCCATTAGCT
Source organism: Malacoraja senta (assembly GCA_038087875.1). Classification (NCBI taxonomy): domain Eukaryota; kingdom Metazoa; phylum Chordata; class Chondrichthyes; order Rajiformes; family Rajidae; genus Malacoraja; species Malacoraja senta. The sequence continues at coordinate 49,203 of JAXLNO010003382.1, forward strand.
TTTGCGACAATATCCATGTAATTTATGCGTATGAGCTGTACTCATTCTCGCACATGCTCAGACTTGCGCATATAATTATGTAAATCAGTCAGTGACCTTTAACTTGGAAATAAATCATTCTTGCTTTTGATTCCTACACGAGTGTGTGTGGAGCCATCTTTCTCCGTCTAATAAGTGCTAGTTTTACGTACATCGTAAGCAGACACATATCAAAACATGGTGGCATCGGTGAAAGTGAAGATTTGTGGAGAAAATGGACGCTATGATGATTAGCAAAAATGCTTAGAAAAGCTTTCAGGCATCAGTGTTTCAATGCTCAGCGACCGACTAGCTGCATGCATGAGTGGAATAATATGCAGGCCAGTGAGCACACAAAGATAAGACGCAGTGTGTAAATCAGTGCTGTGGGAGTGCTTAAACATAGCACACGCTGCATGGAAACAGATACAAACAAGTTCTGTTGCAATATATTTTGTATATTAGTAGAAGATATTAGAGAATATTACGCAAATTGCGCAGTCGTGCGTTGCGCTTAAAGCTAAACGATACGTAAGCGATTATGAGCGACGGGATACTATGATATTTGAATTGAATTGAATTGAATTTCCTTTATTGTCATTCAAACAATAGTTTGAACGAAATTGCGTACCTTGCAGTCATGACAGAGAAAAAGCAACAAAACACACATTGAACACAATTTAACACAAACATCCATCAGAGTGAATCTCCAGGCACCTCCTCACTGTGATGGAAGACATAAAGTCCTATCTCTTCCTTGCTTGTTCTCCCGCTGCGTCGAGGCGATCGAGGCTCTCGATGTTAAAGCCCCCGCCGGGTGATGGGTAAATCCCGCGGCCGATTCCATGCTCCCCGAACAGGCCGAGTCAAACTCCGCGACCCGGGGCGGACGAAGCCGCCACCCTCCAGTCCAGCTGTTGCGGGAGCTCCCGAAAATCAGTCACCAAGCAGGGACATGCGAGCTCCCGATGTTACCGTCTACAGGGCCCGCGGCCGAAGCACGCGAAGCCCCGAAGTCGGGTCGCAGCCACAGCGCCACCACAGCCTCCGAAGTCAGCCAGCTCCGCGATGGGAAGTCCACAGGCTCTGCCACCGGAGCCCCCAAAGTCGATTCCAGTTTGAGGCCGCCAGCTCCACGATATTAGGCCTCAGTACAGACGCAGACGGAGATATGACAAGGTAAAGGTCGCATCCCCGTTGAAGGAAGACATTTAAAAAAAAAATTCCCCCACTCCCCACATATACACAACTAAACATAAACTAAAACATACGTCTAATAAGACAAAATAAAACAAATAAAGACAAAGACAGGCGACTGCAGGCGAGCCGCAGCTACATCCGGATGGAAGTGGCGGCGCAGGCCAGTTCATCTTTCCACGTGGCTCCACCACCCAACCTAAAGCTCAAAGAGAAGCGGGTGGAAGAGTGGAAAATGTTTAAACAAATGCACGAAAATTATCATTACATGACCACTGCCCCATAGAGTATCTCCCTATCAGTACTACAACACAGCGTGTTATTACATCAGTACTACTCCACACTTTCACTCCGTCAGTACAACCCCACAGTGTGTCATTCCATCAGAACTACCCCACAGCGTGACACTTCATCAGTAGTATTACACAGTGTCATTTCATCAGTACTACTGCACAGTGTGTCACGCCATCAGTACTACTGCACAGTGAGTCTCTCCATCACTACGTCCACACCGTGTTTAACGCCATCAGTACTGCCCCATCGTGTGTCACTCCATCAGTACTATCCCGCAGTGTATCACGCCAATCGTACTACCCTATATATTGTCATTCCAACCTTACTACCCCACAGTGTGTCTCTCCATCAGTACTACTCCACCTTGTGTCCATAACATCAGTACTACCCCACAGTGTGTCTCTCCATCAGTACTACCCCAATGTATGGCCATAATATTAATGTTATCCCACAGTGTTTCTCCATCAGTACTACCCTACAGTGTGTCCATAACATTAGTAATACCCCATAGTGTGTCCACTCCATCAATACTACCCCACACTGTGTCCATTACATTAGTACTACCCACAGTGTTTCGTTCCATCAGTACTATCACACAGTGTGTCTCTCCATCAGTACTACCCCACAGTGTGTCCATAACATTAGTACTACCCCACAGTGTGTCCATAACATTAGTACTACCCCACAGTGTGTCCATTACATTAGTACTACCACACAGTGTTTTGTTCCAGCAGTACTCTCCCACAGTGTGTCACTCTATCGGTACTACCCCACAGTGTTTCACTACATCAGTACTATCCCAGAGTGTGTCGTTCCATCAGTACTATAAAGTGTGCCATTCCATCCGTTCTGCCCAGTTTGTCACTGTATCAGTACTACCCCATAGTGTGTCACTCTATCAGCACTCCCACAGTTTCACTACAACAGTACGACCCCAATGTGTGTTATTCCATCAGTACTATCCAATAGTGATTCTCTCCATCAGTACTACCCCATAGTGATTCACTCCATCAGTACTACCCCATAGTGATTCACTCCATCAGTACTACCCCACAGTGTGTCTCTCCATCAGTACTACCCCATAGTGATTCTCTCCATCAGTACTACCCCACAGTGTGTCTCTCCATCAGTACTACCCCACAGTGTGTCTCTCCATCAGTACTACCCCACAGTGGGTCTCTCCATCAGTACTACCCCACAGTGGGTCTCTCCATCAGTACTACCCCACAGTGATTCACTCCATCAGTACAACCCCATAGTGTGTCTCTCCATCAGTACTACCCCACAGTGTGTCTCTCCATCAGTACTACCCCACAGTGATTCACTCCATCAGTACTACCCCACAGTGTGTCTCTCCATCAGTACTACCCCATAGTGTGTCTCTCCATCAGTACTACCCCATAGTGTGTCTCTCCATCAGTACTACCCCACAGTGTGTCTCTCCATCAGTACTACCCCATAGTGTGTCTCTCCATCAGTACTACCCCATAGTGATTCACTCCATCAGTACTACCCTACAGTGATTCACTCCATCAGTACTACCCCACAGTATTTCACTTCTTCAGAAACACCCACAGTGTGTCATTCATCAGTACTAATCCGCAGTACGTCAGTCCATCAGTAATACACCACAGTGCGTCATTCCATCAGTACTATCACACAGTGTGTCACTCCATTAGTATAGCACCACAGTGTGCCAGTCCATCAGTAACATACAACAGTGGGCCAATCCATCAGTACTATTCCACAGTGTGTATCCCATCAATGTCACCCCGTTGGGCGCCACTCCACCAGTACCACACCACAGTGTGTCAATCCAGCTTAACTATCCCCACAGTGTCAATCCAGCTTAACTATCCCCACAGTGTCAATGCAGCTTAACTATCCCCACAGTGTCAATGCAGCTTAACTATCCCCACAGTATCAATGCAGCTTAACTATCTCCACAGTGTCAATGCAGCTTAACTATCCCCACAGTGTCAATCCAGCTTAACTATCCCCACAGTGTCAATGCAGCTTAACTATCCCCACAGTGTGTCAATCCAGCTTAACTATCCCCACACTGCCAATCCAGTTTAACTATCCCCACACTGCCAATCCAGTTTAACTATCCCCACAATGTCAATCCAGCTTAACTATCTCCACACTGTCAATCCAGCTTACCTATCCCCACAGTGTGTCAATGCAGCTTAACTATCCCCACAGTGTCAATGCAGCTTAACTATCCCCACAGTGTCAATGCAGCTTAACTATCCCCACACTGCCAATCCAGTTTAACTATCACCCCATCAGTACTACACAATGTGACATTCCATCTGAACGATGCCACTTTGTGTCACTCCATCAGTACTACCCCATTGTGTGTGTCACGCTTTCAGTCTCCCCCACAGTGTGTCACTCTATCAATAATTTCCAACAGCGTGTCACTCCATTAGTGCTTTCCCCAAACCGCGTCATTGCATATTCCACACAAACGCACACTCACAGGCACTCACAATCTCACACACTCACACAATTAACACAATTACCCACCCTTACGCACGGCAATGCACTCTTACACATAACCATATAACAACCATATAACCATATAACAATTACAGCACGGAAACAGGCCATCTCGGCCCTTCAAGTCCGTGCCAAACACTTATTTTCCCTTAGTCCCATCTACCTGCACTCAGACCATAACCCTCCAATCCTTTCCCGTCCATATACCTATCCAAATTATTTTTAAATGATAAAATCGAACCTGCCTCCACCACTTCCACTGGAAGCTCATTCCACACAACTACCACTCTCTGTGAAGAAGTACCCCCTCATATTACCCCTAAACTTATATCCCTTCATTCTCAAGTCATGTCCTCTTGTTTGAATCTTCGCTACTCTCAATGGGAAAAGCATATCTACGTTTCTCTGTCTATCCCTCTCATAATTTTAAAGACCTCAATCAAGTCCCCCTACACCTACATACATAAACATCACTCATAAAACTCTATAGAGACGAGGAAGCAGTGGTAGAGGGCAGAGCACATTCCTAGGTCCTGGAGTTCGGAGATAGCAACCAGCTCTCTCCCTCCCCCCCCAACCCCGACTGTGGACACAGCTACACACGGCCACACACACAATGCCAAGCTCAAGCTTGTTCAGACATTTAATATCATAATTATCAATCTTATCCTGGTCTCAAGTTCTTTTCCATACCTGGTCACATTGGTCTTCAGTTCCCTATTGGCCACAAGAAGCTTCGCTCCAATCCGGTTTGTATTTAATAAATGGGCACCACTGTTGTTCTGAGGTAGAGTGTACTCGAGATTCAGATATATCCGAGAGAGTAAATTACATCACATCTCAGTCACTCCAAAGTGAATTCATATTCTGATCATCTGATCCTAACGTAACCATCCATATACCCGTTGTTTAATGCTCTGAAGCTCCATCCTTTCAGGGCCTCGCAAACTCCCACATACCGGCGTCAATTACTGACTTGTTGTACCAACTGCACAGAGTAGAGGATCTGGTCAATTATTGGTCGTTTCACAGCCACTTGATGCGAGGGATAAATCTCCACTTCTGACTCTACACCGCTTTAAAGGGAAGCATCACCTTATTTAAAAGAGAGAGGGCTAAGGCATCATACTCTATGGACCAAGTGCTAGAAAATGCGACCCAGTTATTGGATAGCATTAACACAGCACGACTGCACTACTCTTTCCTTGTGTGACCGAGCTGCAGGGAGAGGTGAGGAATTTATTCCCTGGAGCGAAGGAGACTGAGGGGTGATGATATGAAGGTGTATAAAATCACGAGAGGAATAGACAGGCTGAATGCAGTCCATTTTCCCCAGGATTGAGAATCAATAGGTTTAATGTGAGAACAGCAAGATTTACAAGGAACCTGAAGGGAAGACTTGACACAAATAGAGAATGTTGGGTACATGGTTTGAACATTGATAAGATCATTCACTTCTGACATCACATATGTTTTCTGCCTGGACGGATGTTATCTGAGTCTTCTGACTATACTATGTTTTCCTGCTGTATTGCAGATGCACGGTGATTATTACGGTCCACGATAAGGTATCAGGCGTTTTACTGGGTTCTTCCTCCTGTCCCCACTTCGCACCTTGTCTTCGCATTTGTTCACCCCCATTCAACACCTTCTCTTGTATATCAATACTGTATGTGTTACATGGAGAATCATAGTAGCCATCATGGTACGAGTATCCCTCTCTGGTCATAGTTGGTACTTATGTCAGATCATTAGTTTAGCTGAGGTTAGGCTTGGTTATTATTGTCAGATATTTCGAGGTACAGTGAAAAGCGTGGCATTGCACGCTATCCATTCAGTTCAGATATGCCATATACAGATGCATAGAAACATAGAAAATAGGTGCAGGAGTAGGCCATTCGGCCCTTCGAGCCAGCACTACCATTCAAGATGATCATGGCTGATCATCCAAAATCAGTTACCCGTTCCGCCTTTTCCACATATCCCTTGATTCCCTCAGCGGTAAGAGCTAAATCTAATTCTCTCTTAAACTACAACCAGTTAAAGCCCTGCAGATGGAGCGAGGAGGAAGATACAGAATGTCGAATATATTTAATTACAGAAGATCATGCTGAATATTGTTGGTTATTTCCATCAACCCCTGAATTGTCCGTGTATTTGTGAGAATGAACAAAATTTACTCAAGCCACTTTGCATCAATCCGTTCTCCGTAGAACTGTACAAGCGCAGTTGGATAATTTGAGTTTTGTAAAATCACAAAGCAACACATTTTTTGCAAAAATATTATTTAAGTTTGCAGAAGGTCTCGTCTGGAGCAGTGGATGATGCAATGAGACATCGCCCTGGGATCGCGATGTTGTAAACAATTAAGAGGAGAGGCGTTCAAATATCAGCTTCAGTTTTAAGTTTATTGTTGCATGTCCCGAGCTAAAGTAAAAAGCTTTGTTTTGCGTGCAATGCAGACACACTAGATATACCATATATATACAGTAATAGTTACAACTCGAGCAGGGGGTATACGGTTTTACACAGAGAATGAGTTGACATATGAGGTAGTTGCGGCATATATTAGGGCATCTTTCAAAGACAGCTGGACTGCTGCATGGATAGGAATGATTTAGAGTGATGTGGGCGAGATGCGGGAAGGGGTGACTAGTGTAGATGGGCACATAGGTCGGCATGTGCAAGCTGGGTAGAAAATCCCATTACCATGTTTTAGGATTCGATAATTCTATGAAAATAGATAGAGCAACGTGGAAGATGCAAAACATAGTTGGCAGCATTGGTGTGTATTTTCCTGCATCAGTTACTTAGACAATTTTAAATATCCGCAATGCGGTAGAAGCGAATTGAGCAGTACCCTAGTCTACGGGCATGCATACTCTGGAATTTAGAAGCGTGAGAGGGCATCTTATTGAAACATATAAGACGATTAAGGGTTTGGACACGAGAGAGGCAGGAAACGTGTTCCCGATGTTGGGGGACGCCTGAACCAGGGGCCATAGTTTAAGAATAAGTGGTGAGGAATTTAGATGGGAGATGAGGAAACATTTTTTTCACTCAGAGTATTGCGAGCCTGTGGAATTCTCTGCCTCAGAGGGCGGTGGAGGCCGGTTCTCTGGATACTTTCAAGTAAGAACTTAATAAGGCAATGAAAGATAGCGGAATCAGGGGATATGGGAAGAAGGCCGGAACGGGACACTGATTGTGGATGATCAGCCATGATCACATTGACTGGCGGTGCTGGCTCGAAGGGCCGAATGGATTACTCCTGCACCTATTGTCTATTGTCTATTGTACCTTTAGATATAAATTTCGGCCAGTACTCGATGTAAAGGAGATATAGTAGCGGACTGAAAATGATTTATTTTAGGGTCCGGTGTTACTTTGGATGAGGTGTCACCTATCCTCACTGACTGAGGATCGTTGGTGCTAAAATCGAGCATTCAGCGGTAGAGGCGGAGAAGATACCTCGGTCCCGGCGTTTGGAGATAATAGCCACTCCATCCCCTATCACATACAGGTACACACTGCTGAACGCATCATTTACAGCGCGAGGCTGTTCCTATTTTCCACATTAAACAGGATCTGACGCAGGACTCATATTAAGCCACAGCTGGTCACCTTAGCCGTCCTTACACCATTGTCTACAAACACACGTGCTCCAGCCCTATTTGAACGGAATGAGTTATCATCACTAATGTTTGGGCAACATGGTACGGGAGGTTCAGATATATTTGCGAGCATAAATTGCTTCTCATCTCAATTCACTCCATGGTAAACACCTACTTTGAAACTTGTATCCTCACGTCATCACCCATCTAGCGATTGTGTAATGCTTTCAATATCTATCCTGTCAGCCCTCGCAGAATCCGACATTTACAGTGTTAATATATTCACTTGTCGTTCTTCCAAACTCCACAGCGTAGATGATCTGATCAATTGTTGCTCCTTTGGCAGTTCCGTCATCCGTGGGATAAACCTCAACTTCAGATTCTGCATCGTATTGTAGGTACCGCCTTACTTGAAAGATATATAGTGTCAGGGCATAATGTTCTGCTGATCAAGTGCTAGTAAATGGGAATTAGTAAATGGATAGCACAGGTGTAGATAGGTGTTTGGCCTGTGTCTCTACTGTGTGACTAAATGACTCTCGGACCAGTGTATACACGTTTCTCCATTTGTAGTATCACCGTCAGTCGTTAGAGCTGGACTTCGCTACACTAGCCTTGTATGGGCCGAGCTCTTGGTAGGGATGAGGACTTTATTCATTGGAGCACAGGAAGATGAATGTTGCTTATAAAGGTATATACGGGGAATAGATCGAGAGAATGCACAGTCTTTTCTACAGAATGGGGAATCAAAAAACAGAGATCATGGGTATATGGTGAGAGGAGCAAGATTTACAAGGAACCTGACGGGAAGACTCTACACTCAGACAGCGATACATGTACGGAACGAACTATCAGAGGCGGTCGTTGAGATATGTTGAGTCGATGCTGGCATTTCTAGTCACTACGTTTGGAAATCTAGCTGGCATCTGGACAGTAGCAAGAGGTAAATAGGTGACCATCTTTCGTTATTTGTGTTGAGCAATAAATGTTCGGCAGCAACTGATTCTGCATCAATGTTCAGGTGCCCTGATGCGCCAGTTTGCACTCTAATGCGGAGTGCGGCATTCTTGTATTTGGTGAAACGACACCATATCGTGCAGTTACTTCCACAGCACCGGGGATTTGATCAGGTCATCCATTTATAACATTAGATGTCCCTCCTCTCTCCACGATGTCTTCAGAGTGATCTGAGTATTTCCTGTTTTCCTCTTGTATGCGTAGATGCCCTACAATTACTGCGGACTACAATACAGCAGCAGCGTTTTACTGTGTTACTCCTCCTGCCCCAGTCTTCACTTTCTCTTCGCATTTGTCCAACTGTTTGTTTGTGCTTAACAACCATTCATCAGGTCTCTTGAATATCAATGTCATCTATGAATCTGAATCGCCATCACAGTACGATCATTCCAGCTCTGATCATACCTTCTGAACCTTCTGAATTTGTAGTCGGCAGGGCAGTACTCTGCATATCGCCCACTTGATATTTGGTATTTGGTAATATTTGGTTCTTACCTCTGATCATTGGGTTTGGTTAGGTTAGGCTAGGAATGTTACTGTCACAAGTACGGAGACACAGTGAAAAGCTGTGTTGCCTCCTATCCACTCAGATCAGACATACAATACATAGATACAATCAGTTGAAACGAAGTCATTAGATCGAGCAACAGGAATAATAGAGGCAGCATATAGTTCATGATATAGAATATCATCCTGAATATGATTTTTTGTTTAAATCAAACTTTAAATTGTCCGTATATTTTAATAATGAATATTTGCTTAAGCTGCATCGCATAATTCCGTTCTTCGTGGAACTCGATATGTGCAATCGGAGAATTCACGCTCTGCAAAAACACAAATAAAAAATGTGTACTGTTGTCGGAAACGTTGAGAATCTAAAGGAAGATGAGTAAGTTGTAGTTTGTTTAACCTTGCAGCTCACATACTGGGGAGCATGATTGGAGCGTTGCTAAGATAGAATGTAGTTAAATTAGCTAAAGTTGAAACATTCTGCTGAGAAACAGGCTTCCTTATCAGTAGGGGGAGGATAGTCTTTTGTAGTCCTGTCCACAGTAGGTTCATATCTGTTGCAATCTTGGATTACAGCTACCTTTGGTTACTCTGTTTAGCAGGCACGTCTCCAAAAGGTTCACAAACGATCTCCTTTACGAGGGGACTCCATTTGTCGAGAAGAATCTGGACATTTATGATATCTACATGTTAGATACATGGGAAGGAAATTTCTAAACAACAAGAAACCCAAGATTAAAGTTAACTTTGGGGAAACGCAAAGATGAAAGGTTACAGAGACATTGATTAATGATGTTGTATTTCAACTCCACAAGTAACCATTGTGTCACGAGGGTAGAAGAATCCTACAGTTACCGTGGGAGTTTGAAGCAGCTTGAGCTTCCTCACACTGTTTCGCGATGTACATCGCCGAGGCCTGTATTAAATCGACTTGTTCGGTTGCCTCACCACTGATCTATGAGCTGTTTTATTTGTTGCCTGTGCCTATCTGGGTACAGTTAGATATAGGGTACGGGTAAAGCACAAAATCCCCTCCTACATGTACAACACATGTTATTAAACTGTACCGACGTGCGCAGGTGGAGCGAAGGATGATGTAGTCCGTCGATAAACCATGAGACATCCCGCTGGATTTGTGGTGTTGTACACAATTACGATGTGAGACGCATGGAGTTTTAGCTTTTGGGTTATGTTCCTTATTGTCACATGTACCGAAGAACATTAAACCCTTTGTTGTTCATGCTATTCAGACTGATCAGATGTACCATAAATAGATGCAATCAGTTCAGAGGCGAGGACAGAGGGTGCTGGGTCTATGTATTCATACAGGGGTGGTGGGAATATAGATTTGCACAGACGGTGGTGGGTACATAGAATAAGCTGCCAAAGGTCGTCGCTAAGGCAGAAGCTATGACAATATTTAAAACACATTGGACAGGTGCATGGATAGAAAGGTTTAGAGTGATTTTTGCCAAACACTGTAAGGGTGCTAGCGTAGATGGGGCACATTAGTCGGCATGGGCGAGCTGGGTTGAAGGAGCTGTTCCCTTACTGTGTGACTCCATGACAATAGGTAGATATACAGAGTACAGAATGAGGTTCTCAGATTTGTAGCTTCTCGTGGACCATCATTTTTATAAACAAAGTCCAGTGTGTACAATGGGGCAATATGAATCGAACAGTATCCTCGCATATGGAGGGATCGGGCAGACGCTCGATTACGATGGAAAGCAAGCCATTCTGGTGAGATGTGCGCTTTCAACCTTCTGTACCTTCTGGCAGATAAGAGAACAGGCAAGAAGAACTGACCCGATTTAGACATCTTTGATGATGTTGGGTAATTTTTCCCCGAAGAAGCGTGAAGTGTAGATGGAGACAATGGTGTGACGTCAGGTCTCCATGATGGATTGGGCTACATTTACAACTCTCTCCAAATCCTCCCGGTCTTGTCAGATCTGTACCCAAACCACAATGTAATCCAACCCGACAATATGATTTCTATGCTCCATCTCTAGAAGTTTTATACGTATCACTGTAGACATGCCAATTGTCCCAGTCTCTTGATGAAGTACAGATGATGGTGTACCTTCGTGGGTTACGCATCAATGTGCTTACTACAAGACATATCGTTGGTGAATTAACACATGGAACTTGAGCTCTCAACCATTCCGTGCCATTGATGCAGATTGGGACAAATACTCTACATTGCTTCCTGAGGTCAAAAACTATCTGCTTCGGCTTGCTGAAAGAGGGGTCATTGTCACGACAACATGTCAATAAGCTCACTATGTCCTTCTTGTACTCCGCTCCGCCATTGCCCGTCATTCGACCATTCAGTAGAGCTACTACTCGTGGAAGCGAACGGGTAAGATCATCTCTGACCCCTCATACCCTGGCCACTATCTCTTTGAATCACTTCCGTCTGGAAGGAGACTCCGGACTGTCAAAGCTGTCACAGCCAGACATAAAAACAGCTTTTTCCACGAGTAGTAGCTCTACTCAATAACCAAAAATCTGTAGCCTCCTTTTGCTCTGCTATTTTATTTAATTCATATTGTTAAACTATAATGTTTTATTATTAATGTTCAATGCTGTATGTGTCATTCCTAACTGTCACTGTATGCTGTTGTCACATGCGGGCGGAGCACCAAGGCAAATTCCTTGTATGTGAATACTTGGCCAATAAACCTATTCATTCATTCTTTCATTCACAATGATATTTTCTGCAAATTCATAGCTAAGGCTTAATATGGCCGTACGGTCGCGGGTGTAAAGGTGGTGTAGTAGCGAACTGAGAACGGATCCTTGCGATGCTCCAGTCGTCGAAGTTATTGTTGAGGAGGTGTCACTTATCCTTATTGATTGTGGGCTGTGGGAGTCTAAAATTGAGCATGCGGTGGTAGAGCGGGGAGGTGATCCCTCGTTCCAGGAGTTTGGAATATATCATCTACCAACAGGCACAGAGTGGAGGATCTCCTCAATTGTTGTTCCTTTGACAGCCTCTTCCACCGCAGATAAATATTGACTCCATCTCTGCACCGAAAGTAAATGGTTGCGCCGGAAAATATGCAAACGTTCAAAGAAAATTAGATTGCCTCATAAATCCGTTCTCCGTAGAACTGGACAAGTGCAGTTGGATAATTTGAGTTTTGTAAATTCACAAAGCAACAAATGTTTGCAAAAATATGTTTTAAGTTTGCAGAAGGTCTCGTCTGGAGCAGTGGATGATACAATGAGACATCCCGCTGTGATCGCGATGTTGTAAACAATTAATAGGAGAGGCGTTCAAATATCAGCTTCAGTTTTAAGTTTATTGTTGCATGTCCCGAGCTAAAGTAAAAAGCTTTGTTTTGTGTGCTATCCAGACACACTAGATATACCATATATATACAGTAATAGTTAAAACTCGAGCAGTGGTAGACGGATTTACACAGAGAATGAGTTGACATATGAGGTGATTGCGGCATATATTAGGGCATCTTTCAAAGACAGCTGGACTGCTGCATGGATAGGAATGATTTAGAGTGATGTGGGCGAGATGCGGGAAGGGGTGACTAGTGTAGATGGGGCACATTGGTCGGCATGTGCAAGCTGGGTAGAAAGTCCCATTACCATGTTGTAGGATTCGATGATTCTATGAAAATAGATAGAGCAACGTGAAGATGCAGAGCATAGAATATAGTTGGCAGCTTTGGTGTGTATTTTCCTGCATCAGTTACTTAGACAATTTTAAATATCCGCAATGCGGTAGAAGCGAATTGAACTGTACACTAGTCTACGGGCTTGTATACTCTGGAATTAAGAAGGGTGAGAGGGCATCTTATTGAAACATATAAGACGATTAAGGGTTTGGACACGCGAGAGGCAAGAAACATGTTCCCGATATTGGGGGGAGTCCTGAACCAGGGGCCATAGTTTAAGAATAAGGGGTAAGGCATTTAGAAGGGAGATGAGGAAACATTTTTTTCACACAGCGTGCTGCGAGTCTGTGGAATTCTCTGTCTCAGAGGGCGGTGGAAGCCGGTTCACTGGATACTTTCAAGAGAGAACTTAATAGGGCAATGAAAGTTAGCGGAATCAGGGGAGATGGGGAGAAGGCAGGAAAGGGACACTGATTGTGGATGATCAGCCATGATCACATTGAATGGCGGTGCTGGCTCGAAGGCCCCAATGGATTACTCCTGTGCCTATTGTCTATTGTCTATTGTACCATTGATACAAATTTAGGCCTGTACTCCATGTAAAGCTGATAGAGTAGAGAACTGAAAATGATTTATTGTAGGGTCCGGTGTTAATAAATAAATCTATTATTATTATTATTACTTTGGATGAGGTGTCACCTATCCTCACTGACTGAGGATTGTTGGTGCTAAAATCGAGCATTCAGCGGTAGAGACAGAGAAGATACCTCGGTCCCGACGTTTGGAGATAATAGCCACTCCATCCCCTATCACATACAAGTGCACCCTGCTGAACGCATCATTTACAGCGCGAGTCTGTTCCTATTTTCCATATTAAACAGGATCTGACGTGGGACTCATATTAATCCACAGCTGGTCACGTTAGCCGTCATTACACCATTGTCTACAAAAACACGTGCTCCAGCCCTATATGAACGGAATGAGTTATCATCACTAATGTTTGGGCTATATGGTACTGGAGGTTCAGATATATTTGCGAGCATAAATTGCTTCTCATCTCAATTCACTCCATGGTAAACACCTACTCTGAAACTTGTATCCTCACGTCATCACCCATCTAGCGATTGTGTAATGCTTTCAATATCTATCCTGTCAGCCCTCGCAGAATCCGACATTTACAGTGTCAATATATTCACTTGTCGTTCTTCCAATCTGCACAGCGTAGATAATCTGATCAATTGTTGCTCCTTTGGTAGTTCCTTCATCTGTGGGATAAATCTTAACCAGACTCTGCATCGTATTGTAGGTACCGCCTTACTTGAAAGATATATAGTTTCAGGGCATAATATTCTGCTGATCAAGTGCTAGTAAATGGGAATTAGTAAATGGATAGCATAGATGTAGATTGGTGTTTGGTCTGTTTCTATGCTGTGTGAACAAATGGCTCTCGGACCAGTGTATATACGTTTCTCCATTTGTAGTATCACCGTCCGTCGTTAGAGCTGGACTTCGCTACACTACCATTGTATGATCCGGGCTCTTGGTAGGGATGAGGACTCTATTCATTGGACCACAGGAAGATGAATGTTGCTTATAAAGGTATATACGGGGAATAGATCGGGAGAATGCACAGTCTTTTCTACAGAATGGGGAAACAAAGACCAGAGATCATGGGTATATGGTGAGAGGAGCAAGATTTACAAGGAACCTGACGGGAAGACTATACACTCAGACGGCGATGCATGTACGGAACGAGCTATCAGAGGCGGTCGTTGAGATATGTTGAGTCGATGCTGGCATTTCAAGTCACTACTTTTGGAAATCTAGCTGCCATCTGGACAGTAGCAAGAGGTAAATAGGTGACCATCTTTCGTTATTTGTGTTGAGCAATAAATGTTCGGCAGCAACTGATTCTGCATCAATGTTCAGGTGCCCTGATGCGCCAGTTTGCACTCTAATGCGGAGTGCGGCATTCCTGTATTTGGTGAAACGACACCATATCGTGCAGTTACTTCCACAGCACCGGGGATTTGATCAGGTCATCCATTTATAACATTAGATGTCCCTCCTCTCTCCACGATGTCTTCAGAGTCATCTGAGTATTTCCTGTTTTCCTCTTGTATGTGTAGATGCCCGACAATTACTGCGGACTACAATACAGCACAGCGTTTTACTGTGTTACTCCTCCTGCCCCAGTCTTCACTTTCTCTTCGCATTCGTCCAACAGTTTGTTTGTGCTTAACAACCATTCATCAGGTCTCTTGAATATCAATGTCATCTATGAATCTGAATCGCCATCACAGTACGATCATTCCGGCTCTGATCATACCTTCTGAACCTTCTGAATTTGTAGTCGGCAGGGCAGTACTCTGCATATCGCCCACTTGATATTTGGTATTTGGTACATATTTGGCTCTTACCTCTGATCATTGGGTTTGGTTAGGTTAGGCTTGGTATATTACTGTCACAAGTATCGAGAAACAGTGAAAGGATGTGCTGCCTCCTATCCACTCAGATCCAACATACCATTCATGGATACAATCAGTTCAAGCAAATTCATTGGAGCAATTCATAGATCAACAGGGATAATACAGAGGCAGAAAATAGTTCATGATGTATAGATTATAATCCTGAATATGATTCTTTGTTTCAATCAAACTTTGAATCGTCCTTATATTTGTAAGAATGAATAACATTTGCTCAAGCTGCATCGCATAATTCCGTTCTTCCTGGTACTCGATATGTGCAATCGGAGATTTCAAGCTCTGCAAAACAAAACAAAAATGTGTACTGTTGTCGGAAATTGTGAGAATTATAAGGAAGATGAATAAGTTATAATTTGTTTAACACTGTAGCTCACATACTGGGGAGCATGATGGGAGCGTTGCCAAGATAGAATGTAGTTAAAATAGCTAAATCTGAAATATTCTGCTGAGAAGCAGGGTTCCTTATCAGTAGGGGGATGATAGACTTTTGTAGTTCTGTCTACAGTAGGTTCATATCTGTCGCAATCGTGCTTTAACATCTGCTTTTGGTCACTGTGTTTAGCAGGCAAGTCTCCAAAAGGATAACAAACGATGTCCTTTACGAGGGGACTCCATTTGTCGAGAAGAATCTGGACATTTATGATATCTACATGTTAGATACATGGGAAGGAGATTTCTAAACAACAAGAAACCTAAGATTAAAGTTAACTTTGGGGAAACGCAAAGATGAAAGGTTACAGAGGCATTGATTAATGATGGTGCATTTCAACTCCACAAGTAACTATTGTGTCATGAGGGTAGAAGAATCCTACAGCTACCGTGGGAGTTTGAAGCAGCTTGAGCTTCCTCACACTGTTTCGCGATGTACATCGCTGAGGCCTGTATTAAATCGACTTGTTCGGTTCACTAGCCACTGATCTATGAGCTGTTATAATTTTTGTCTGTGCCTATCTGAGTAAAGTTAGATATAGGGTACGGGTAAAGCACAAAATCACCTCCTACATGTACAACACATGTTATTAAACTGTGCCGAGTTGCGCAGGTGGAGCGAAGGATGATGTAGTCCGTCGATAAACCATGAGACAACCCGCTGGATTTGTGGTGTTGTACACAATTACGATGTGAGACGCATTGCATTTTAGCTTTTGGGTTATGTTCATTATTGTCACATGTACCGAAGAACATTAAACCCTTAGTTTTTCATGCTATGCAAACTGGTCAGATGTACCACAAATAGATACAGAGGCGAGGACAGAGGGTGCTGGGTCTATGTATTCACACAGGGGTGGTGGGAATATAGATTTGCACAGACGGTGTTGGGTACATGGAATGAGCTGCCAAAGGACGTCGCTAAGGCAGAAGCTATGACAATATTTAAAACACATTGGACAGGTGCATAGATAGAAAGGTTTAGAGTGATTTTTGCCAAACACTGTAAGGGTGCTAGCGTAGATGGGGCACATTAGTCGGCATGGGCGAGCTGGGTTGAAGGAGCTGTTCCCTTACTGTGTGACTCCATGACAATAGGTAGATATACAGAGTACAGAATGAGGTTCTCAGACTTGTAGCTTCTCGTGGACCATCATTTTTTTAAACAAAGTCCAATGTGTACACTGGGGCAATACGAATCGAACAGTATCCTCGCATTTGGAGGGATCGGGCAGAAGCCCGATAACGATGGAAAATAAGCCATTCTGCTGTGATGTGCGCTTTCAACCTTCGGTACCTTCTGGCAGATAAGAGAACAGGCAAGAAGAACTGACCCAATTTAGACATCTTTGATGATGTTGGGTATTTTTTTCCCCCGAAGAAGCGTGAAGTGTAGATGGAGACAATGGTGTGACGTCAGATCTGCATGATGGATTGGGCTACATTTACAACTCTCTCCAAATTCTCCCGGTCTTGTCAGATCTGTACCCAAACCACAATGTAATCCATCCCGACAATATGATTTATATGCTCCATCTCTAGAAGTTTTATAAGAATCACTGTAGACATGTCAATTGTCCCCGTCTCATGATGAAGTAGAGATGATGGTGTACCTTCGTTGGTTACGCATCATTGTGATTGCTCCAAGACATATCGTTGGATGATGTGACACATGGAACTTGAGCTCTTAGCCATTCCGTGCCGTTGATGCAGATTGGGGGCAACTACTCTACACTGCTTCCAGAACTCCAAAACTATCTCCTTCGTCTTGAAAGAGGGGCCATTGTCATGACAACATGTCAATAAGCTCACTATCACCTTCATGTACTCGGTCCCGCCATTGCCCATCATTCGACCATTCACGATGATGTCTTCTGCAAACTCATAGGTACAATTAGAGCAGAATATGGCCATACGTTCGCGAGTGTAAAGGTGACATAGTGGCGAACTTGGAACGGATCCTTGCGGTGCTCCAGTCTTCGAAGTTATTGTTGAAGAGGTGTCACTTATCCTTATTAATTGTGGGCTGTGGGAGCTAACATTGAGCATCCGGTGATAGAACGGGGAGGTGAGCCCTCGGTCCAGGAGTTTGGAATATATCATCTTCCAACCTGCACAGAGTGGAGGATCTCCTCAATTGTTGTTCCTTTGACAGCCTCTTCCACCGCAGATAAATATTGACTCCATCTCTGCACCGAAAGTAAATGGTTGCGCCGGAAAATATGACAAACTTTCAAAGACAATTAGACTGCCTCATGAATAGGAACGATGTAGAGTAATGTGGCCGAAAGGTGGGTGCGAGTGACTGGTGCAGAAGGGGCACATTGGTCGGCCTGGGCAAGATGGGTTGAAAGTCCCGTTACCATGCCGTAGGACTCGATGACTCTATAACAATAGATAGACCAATGTGGAAGATACAGAGTGCACAATATAGTTCGCAGGATTGCAGTGCATCAGCTACTGAGAAAATGTCTTATATCCGCAATGGGGGAGAAGCGAATTGAAGAGTACACTAGCCCAAGGAGGGACAGTTTAGAAGCCTGTTAACGGAGGGAAATGAGTTATTCCTTAATCCGGTGGTGCTCACTTTCAAACTTCTGTACGTTGTGCGGGACTTCAGTTGGGAAAGAAGAAGTGACCGGTCTGGACAGGTCTGATTACGTTCGGTGTTTTTTTTTGAGGCAGCGTAAAGTGTAGATGGAGTCAATGGTGGGACGTCTGGTGTGTGTGTGATGGATTGGACTGCGTTAATAACTCTGCAATTTCTCGAGGTCTTGGCAGACTTGTTCCCAATCAATCTCTGATGGAACTCGACAATATGCTTTCCACGGTACATCCCGAGAAGCTTATAATAGTCACTGGAGACATGTCAAACTTACACCGTCTCCTCATGAAGTAGAGGCATTGATGTGCCTTCTTGGATGTTGCATCGATGTTCTACTTACCAACTGCACAATGTAGCGGATCTGGTCAATCGTCCGTCGTTTCACAGCTACTTGATTCGAGTAATAAATCTGGACTTCTGATTCTACACCACTTGAAAAATATCACCTTCGTTAAAAGAGATAGGGCCAAGGCTTAATACTCTGTGGACCAAGTGCTAGTAGATGTGATTCTGTAATTGGATAGCATTTACACAGAGAGTTACTGGGCCTGTTTCTTTGTTGTATGACGATGACTCTTGGTCCAGTCTCAGCACGTTTCTCCACATGTGGTATCACCTTCAGTAGCTATAGCAGGACCGTTCTACTCTTTCATTGTGTGTCCGAGCTGTAGGGAGAGGTGAGGACTTTATTCCTTGCAGCGAAGGAAGTTGCGTGGTGGGAATATCAAGGTGTTTACAACCATGAGAGGAAAAGGTAGGATGAATGCAGTCTTTTACCCATGATGGTGAATCAATAATCAGATCTCATATGTTTAAGGTGAGAGGGGCAGGATTTTCTCGGAACCTGAAGAGATGACTTGACGCAAAGAGGGTGCTGGGAACATGCTACCAACTTTGATAAGATCATGCGCTTCTGACATTACATATCATTCCTTCCTGGACGGATGCCATCAGAGTCTTCTGAGTATATTATGTTTTACTCCAGCATTGCAGAGGCCCGTTAATTAAATATGGCCCGCGATACAGTATCAGTTGTTTGACAATGATCTGTTCACCTTGGCTTCGCATTTGTCCAACAGTTCATTTGTGGTTGACCCCATTCAACACCTCTTTTATAACAATACTGTTTGTGTTACATTAACAATCTTCGTCGTCATCATAGTATGAACATCTCTCTCTGATCATTGTTGCTACTTATGTCAGCTCATTAGGTTAGGTGAGGTGAGGTTGGGCTCGGTTTAATATCGTCACATGTTCTAAGGTATAGTGAAAAGCGTGTCCATTCAGTTAAGATATGCCATACATAGATACAATCAGTCCTGCAGATGGGACGAAGAGGTAGATACTGAATTCAGTATATAGTTCATTACATTGAATATCACGTTGAATATTGTTGGTTATTTCCACCAACCCCTGAATTGTCCGTTATGGGAATCAACAACATTTTCTCAAGCCACATTGCATAATTTCGTTCTCCGTAGAAATGCATAAGGGCAGTAGGAGAATTCGAGTTCTGTGAAAACACAAAGCAAATAATTTGTGCTACAATATTATTTAAGCGCGCAGAAGTACATATCTGGAACCTAGATACATTGGTACATATATATATATATATAGACAATGGGTGCTGGAGTAGGACCTTCGAGCCATCACCGACATTCAATGTGATCATGGCTGGTCATCCACAATCAGTACCCCGTTCCTGCCTTCTCCCCATAAACCTTCATTCCATTAGACTAC
The DNA here is from genome assembly GCA_038087875.1 of Malacoraja senta. Taxonomy (NCBI): domain Eukaryota; kingdom Metazoa; phylum Chordata; class Chondrichthyes; order Rajiformes; family Rajidae; genus Malacoraja; species Malacoraja senta. The sequence goes on from JAXLNO010003382.1 coordinate 69,259, forward strand.
AGAGCTCTATCTAAATTTATTTTGAATGCATTCAGTGAATCGGCGTCCACTGCCTTCTGAGTCAGAAAATTCCACAAATTCACAACTCTCTGTCTGTACAAGTTTTACATCATCTCAGTTCTAAATGGCCTACACCTTGTTCTTAAACTGCGGGCCCCTGTTTCTGGACTCCCCCAACATCGGGGACATGTTTCCTGTATATAGCGTGTCCAATCACTTAATAATGTTATATGTATCAAGAAAACCCCCTCTCATCCTTCTAAATTCCAGTGTATACAAACCCAGTCGCTCCATGCTTTCATCATATGCCAGACCCGCCCTCCCGGGAATTGACCTCGTGAACCTAGCAAGAATCCCATCAATAGCAAGGATGTCCATCCTCAAATGAGAAGACCAAAACTGCACACAATACTCGACGTGTGGTTTCACCAGATCCCTGTACAACTGCAGAAGGAGCTCTTTGCTCCGATACACAACTCCTCTCGTTATGAAGGCAACATGCCATTAGCTTTCTTGATTGCCTCTTGTACCTGCATGCTTACTTTAAGTGACAGATGTACAAGGACGCACAGGTCTCGTTGTGCTTCCCCTTTTCCACACCTGATACCATTCAGATAATAAGCTGCCTTCCCGTTCTTACCACCTGTTGATAACCCCACATGTATCCACATTATACAGCATCTGCAATGCATCTGCCCACTCACCCAACCTGTCCAAACCGGCCTGCATCCCCATAGCATCCTCTACACTGTTCACACTTCCATCCAGCTTTGTGTCATCTGCAATTCTTCTTTTAATTCCTTCATCTAAATTATTAATATATATTGTAATTAGCTGCGGTCCAATGTCAATATCAATATCCATGTCAATACCCAACCCCTATATCATGTGCTATAATTTTAGCCGCTAATCTCTCGTGTGGGACCTTAACAAATGCTTCCGGAAAGTCCAGGTACACTACATCCACTGACTCTCACTTGTCCATTTTACTTGTTGCATCCCCAAAATGGATGATGCAATGCTTCTGCAACCTATGAGACATTCCGCTTGTTTCCTGGTGTTGTAAACAATGCAGTTGACAGGCGCTTTAGGTTTTAGCTTCAGGTTTAGGGATATTATTGGCACATGTACCGATGTACTGTGAAAAACATTGTTCTGCATGCTATCTAAAATACACTTGGCCCAACACCCATCGGAAGTGACACGGGACAAAAACGGCAGGAGGGACTTATGTGAGCGGTGTATATTGATCGGCGTTGGCAGATTGGGCTGAAGGACCTGTTCCTGCGCCGTGTGACTCATGACAATAGAGAGAATAAAGTGGAAAATAGAGAGAGCAGAATACATTTATCAGCATTGTAGCGCTATTTTATACATCAGTACCTCAGACAAAATTCAATGGCCAATGGGGTACATGGGATTGAATCGTGCCCTGGGCTATGGAGGGACCGTTCATATGCCCGATAACGTAGGACATGAACCAATTCCTAAGTGTTGTGATGCGCGCTCACAAACATCTCTACCTTTTGCCGGATAGGTGTTGGGGAAAGAAAAAAACTGACCGGGATTTGCCAAATCTTTGATTTTGTTGGGTGTTTGGGTAATGTTATGCAGCGTGAAGTGCAGATGAAGACTATGATTGGTCTGGGCTCTGAGATGGACTGGGCTATATTTACAACCCTCTGCAATATCTCGCTGTCTTGGCATAATCGTTCCTACAACAAGCTATGATGCAACGTGACAATTAGCTTCTTACCATATTTTTGCAAGTGTAACGGGAGACGTGATCAATGTCTTGTTTATTTTCGTGTGTGTGCCTTCCTGTGTGTCGCATCAATGTGATTGCACCGCGTCAGTGGCAATATTGACAGGAACCTGAAGTAAATACATTACACTCCGACGGTGGTGGGTGTATGGAACAAGCGGACTGAGGGGTTGTCTCACGGTGCGAGTCCACCGACGAGTGATCCCGAGTGAAAGAAAAAATCACACTCGTGGTTGTCTACGAGATTCCAAGTTGATGTTCACGAGTTTAGACGAGTTCCCACGTGTATGTGTGAGTTTGCCGTTCTCTTCTCATTTCTGCGATGTACCAAGTTCCTCTCCCCAGTTACCAAGTTCCTCTCCCGAGTTACTCTTGAGCTAACCGTGTATGAAGGTCTCAAATAGAGGAGCTGGACAGCATCTCATACAGTAAGTATATTCTGATTCAGTATTGAAAGTTATTCAATTTCACAACTTAAAAAAACTAGGCAGGATCTCGGCCCCGCACTCGCTACCATTGTGCAGCAAGGAGGCGGTGGCGGCGAAGAAACAGTGTAAAAGAAGACAGCTCCATCCTGCGGCTTTGAGTTAAAGATAGAATTCAGCGCGGCCGCATCTATTGACATGACCTCCAAAGGGAAAATGCGCACCGTCCAGTGCCAGAGCGTTTCTCTCTGCTTCCTCTACGTGGGTATTCCCTCAGTATGGTCACTCAGTGGGAGAGGCAGCATATCCGGAGAGAAGGAATGGGTGATGGGATGACGTTTCCAAAATTCTGCTGCGTCGTTGTGTTACTCCAGCACTGTGTGTTCACTTTTGTCAACCAGCATCTGCCCTTTCTTGTGTTTGACATTATGTGTATCCGTGGCAGTTGATTGTCGCTCCAGTTTCCCAGGCGGTCTGGACGGGACTGGAGTTGGAGGGAAAGGTGGGGTGGGGGGGGGGTTTGGGTGACTTAGCACGGGAGAGAAGTGTAGGAGAGGTGTACTGACTGTGTGGGCAGACACTTTGGTAGTGATTTCCCACCAGTCTCAAAAGCTGCTGTGTCACCCTGTCCCTGGGAAAGCAGGGGGCGATCAAACAGCACAATACACCCCTCCCCCTCCCCGCCAACACGAAGGGCAACGATCCCAAAGCTTTAGCGTCAGAAACAGCGGGCAGGCGACAATCACCCGCCATAACGCGAGAGAGATCATGCACTATTGTAGGTCTCCTTTACACGTCGGTGTTTCTGTCTTTCTCCATCTCATTGTTGGCCCTGTCTGTCGCCACCCCCACCGCCACCCCTCTGCTTCCCGGCCATGTGTGTGACCCCTTCCCTCCCCTCTCCAGCTCCCCGCCCATTGCACCGGGCGCGGGGGTTTCGCACCGTCTTCACGTCGGCGACGCCAGCAGGTCAGTGCCAGTGGCCCGGGGCAGGTGCTCGGGGGCTCTCTCCCAGCGTGGCCCCGGACCGGAGTGGGGGGGAGATGGGAGTCAGCGGGCACGCCGGCTCTGCCACACCATGGGCCGTGCCGTCCAATTTGGCGTCTCGGGGTAGTCCTATTTAGCTGCATGTGGCCCATAGCCCTCTAAACCATTCCCATCCATTTATCTGTCGTTAATAACCTCACGAAAATTCCTGCTTCATTTTCCTCGGTCCAACTCAGAGAGAAGTCTGCCCCCTTTCCAGGGTTAATCGCTCCACTGTTTATAATGCTCTCTGCATTATGCAGTCCAAGACAGTGAACCCTATGGGCAATCACTACCAAAGTGTCTGCCCATACAGCCAGTGCACTTGTCTCCCGTACTAAGTCACCTCAACCCCCCCTCCCCTCCATTCCCCTCCCCTCCCCTCCCACCCCATCATTTCCCTCCCAACTCCACTCCCGTCCCGACCCCCTGGGAAACTGAAGGGAACGACAATCAACTGCCACGGATGCAAATAATGTCATACACAAGAAAGGGCAGATGCTGGTTGACAAAAGTGAACACACAGTGCTGGAGTAACGCAAAGAGCAGCAGAAATTTGGAAACGTCATCCCGTCACCCATTCCTTCTCTCCAGAGATGTTGCCTGCCCACTGAGTTAAAGAGTGCCCACGGTAGAATCACGAATCACTGCGGTAAACTCACGGGCTACTACGTTCTTACAACGAGTTTAAATGTTTCACATTTTAACTTCAAGAGTGAATTTGACTCGTGGAAATCTTTAATCATGTTTTAAAATTTTCAAGAGTTAACAAGTTTCCCAGGTACCTGCCGTTAGCGCCACGAGTCGCTTAGTTGCGTCCACGAGTTCCGACGTTCCCGCTACGTTAATTGTACGTGATTACCACGAGTTTAATTTGTTTTAAACTCGGAGTCACTCGTGGATCGACTCGCACCGTGAGACAGGGGTTAGTTGAGAAGTGTTCTGCAGCAAGAATGTTTGGAAATATCGGTGCCAATTCACCAGTAGTAAGAAACAGATAGGTAGTTGTTGAGCAATAAATGTTGAGCAGGAACTGATTCTGGAATAATATTCAGGTGCGCCCACGAGCAACACCGGTGTTTGCCGACATGTACTTTGAAAAATTAGACCACACTCCATGCGTTTCATCCATATCGGAGTTTTGATGAGATCATTAACTTGTGACATTACACATTTCCCCTTTCACCGACGATGTCTTCTGTCATCTGAGTATGTCATGTTCTCCTTTTGTATTTCAGCTGCCGGGGAATGACTACGCTCCGCAGTATATTATCAGCATGTTTATTGTGTTCTTACACCTGTCCCCACACTTCACCTTCTCTTCGCATTTGCCCAACAGTCCATTTGTGGTTAACAGTCATTCATCACCTTCCCCTTTACATCATCACCGTCTGTGTCTCGTTTACAATCTCAGTCAGCGTCATAGTGCGAACATTCCCGCTCTGATCAGAGTTATTTCTTATCTCACGTGTCATTTGGTCAGGTTAGATCTATTATTATCACATGTACCGAGCTGCAGTGGAAAGAGTGGTTTTGCCTGCTATTCACTTGGTTCAAATATCCCAGACACAAAAGCAATCATTGTAAAGCCAAGTGCAATAGATCTGGTAAATGGGAAGATACAGAATGTAGAATATAGTTCATGATACAGAATATCATGCTGAATGTGGTTCTTTATTTCCACCCAACCCCGATTTGTCCGGGTATTTGGAACAATGAACAATCGTTGCTCAAGCCACATTGCATAATTCAGGTCTACCGTTCTCCTAGGAGTTGCACCTTTGCATTTGGAGGACAAGAGATCTGTACAAACACAAAACCATCATTGAACCTGATGTAAAATTCGTGTTCAACCGTGCCGGGGTGCATAGCTTGAAATGTTAATGATGCAATGCTTCTATTAACTATGAGTCTTTGTTTGTGAAGCTGTAAACAATTAAGTTGCAAGGGGCATTAAGATTTAGGATTCATGTTTAGGTTTATTATTGCCGTGTGTATTGAGGCGCGTGATAAAGCAAAGGGGGAGATACAGGATGCAGAACATAGTTGGCAGCATGATAGCGCATATGTTCCATGGACATATATCCACCAAGGTGTAGGGATGTTTTGAACAATACTCTGATAATGGAAGAGAATAAACTATTCCTATGTGTAGTTGTGCGCTTTCGAGCGCTTGTACTTTCTACTGGACGGGAGAAGGGGTGGAAAGGAATGATCGTGTTGGGACACGGCTTTTATTATGGTTGTTGCTTTTGCGAGGCAGCGTGGTAGAGATGGAGTCTATTGTGCGAGGTCTGGTCTGTGTGATGGACTGTGCCTCATCTATAATATCTCTACAACTTCTAGCCGTCTTGGGCTGAACATTTCCCAAATTAAGCTGCGATGTATCGCGACACTATTGTTTCTATGGTCCATCCGTAGAGGTTTGTAGAAATTCTGTCTGTCTCCACCGAACGTTGAGTTTGCCTTCTTGTCTACCTAATCTATGTGTTTGATGCTGGACTGATCGGTGGTAATAATAACAGCAAGCAACTCGAAGCTCAACAATTTCCACTTCTGCACAATTGATGCTGATTTGGCGCGTGTACTTCACCATGACTTTCCATCTTGTTCACATCAGGGAAGTGGGTATTTTCAAGACACGATTCCAGTCAGTCCTCTCTCTCTCTCCTGCCTGTATTGCGCATCATCATTTTTCTGATCCGACACACTACAGTGGTGTTGTCTGCGAGCACGTTGACGGAGTTGGGGCCGTACTCGGCCTTGAGTCGCGAGTGTAAACGGAGAACATTAGGGAACTGAGAATGAATCCTTGTCGGGCAGCGGCGATGAGTGTTATTGTGAGGAAGTTGTTGTCACGTAACCTGACTGATTGAGGACTGTGGGCCAGAAAGTTATGGATCTCGTGGCAGAGGAAGGATGTGATTCCGAGATCCCAGAGTTTGGAGATAACCGCCACCCCCCGCCCCCAGCAGACACAGATACACATGGCCTTATGCACAATGCCAAACTCGAGTTTGTTCCTGCATTCAATATCACAATTACCGGGGTGACCTTAATTTCCACGTCTAGATCCATTAGTCTTCATTTCTTTAATGTCCACAAATATATTCGCTCCAACCCTGTTTGTACTTAACAAACGAGCATCGCTACTCTCTGGGATTGAGGGTACTGTGGGCTCAGATATATTTTCGAGAGTATTTTACACCTAACTCAGTAACTCCATGGTGAAATGTTATTCTGAAACATTGATCCAAACGTCATGATTCACAAACCCGTTGTGTAATTCTTTCAACGTCTATCCTGTCAGAGCTTCGTAGAATTCTAACATGTAAAACAAATAATTTTGCATTGATCCAAGTATGTTCCTGGAGGTTCCTTGGCCTTTTATGTGGGCGAGGTGGGGAGGGGGAAGGGAGAAACCGTTTCCCTGTCACTTCTTGGTCAATTCTCCGAGCCGCATCTCCCCCCCCCCCTCTCCTCGCGGCATATCATCTGGATTGGCGCGGCCTTTCCTGCCGTAGACCGGCCAGTGCTTCATCGGCGGCACAACACTGAATTACCATCGCGGAGCGGGGCGATACCTTACTGGGTATCGCGGTGTGGAGCTCCGGAGAATTGGGCCTGCTGATTAACACCGTGGAGCTGTGGTTTGCGGGGCTTCCACCGCGGGCGGCGCTGACTTTTATCCTCGCGGAGTCTGGGCTCCTTGCCGGGGATCGCCAGCGTTGGATCTCCGCCCAGCTCGGCCTGTAGACTTCGGGAGCCGCGGTCTCCGGTAGGAATTGGCCGATTTGGAAACTCCAAGCCGCTGAAAGTGGTCTTCCGTTCCGACGCCGGTGCTCCGATCATCCCGGCGAGATGGCCCGAAACATCAGGCCGCCGTAGCGGCGACTTCGGGGCCGACTACCGGTGAACAAAGAGGAAGGGGACTGAACTTGATTTCCTTCCCTCACAGTGGGAAACGTTGATTCTGCTGTGTGGGGATGTTCATGTTAAATTCTATCGTGTATTGTGTTTTTTTTATTCGTATGGCTGTATGGTAATTCAAATCTCACTGTACCAATTGGTGCTTGTGACAATAAATGTCTCTTCAACTCTCTGTAAACCGCAGATTAAAGAATCTTATTAATTAGAGTAATAAAAGTGACAAGTGTGTAAACGTGCCCACACCGGTCAACATGTCGTAGCTACACTAATCGATTGTTGGTCCTTTGACAACCAATTCATCCGAGGGATAAATCTGGACTTCTATCTCGGCATCTAGTCGATGATACTGTAAGTGGCGTATTCCCTAAATTAGATAGTTCGAAGGCATCATACTCTGCTGACCAAGTGCTAGTAAATGGGATTTAGTAATTGGATACTATTGATATAGACCGTTGTTGGGCCTGCTTCTCTGCTCTGTGACTCTGTGACACACGACCCAGTCTTGCACAATTCTCCACATGTGGTATCACCGTTACTAGTTATGGCAGGGGTTCGCTACTTTTCCCTTGAATGGGTCGAGTTATAATGAGAGATACGGACATTATTCCTTCGAGTGCCGGAGGATGAGTGATGGTCTTATGATTATGTATAAAATCATGAGGAAAATATTCGGCTTGGGCAGTTTGCACCCTAGCGGCATAAACATTGACTTATGCAATTTCCGGTAGCCCTTGCTGTCTCCTCCCCTTCTCAGCTCTTCCCCAGCACTTGGGCTCCTCCTCTTCCTTTCTCCTTTCTTCTCCCCGCCTCCACCCTACATCAGTCTGAAGTAGGGGTTCGGCATGAAACGTTGCCTATTTCCTTCGCTCCATAGATGCTGCTGCACCCGCTGAGTTTCTCCAGCACTTTTGTGTACCATAGATAAGGTAAATGCACTTTTACCTAGGGAATCAAAAGCCATCATAGATATCGATAACGTCTGTTTCACATGGACAATCTTAGAAGCCATCATTCCCGCTCTGATCATGAATGTCGCTTTTCTCAGATGATTAGCATTGGTAAGGCTAGGCAAATGTTTACTAGTGTGATATGTACCGAGGAATAGTGAAAAGCTTTGTTTTGCATCCTATCCACTCAGATCGGATAGCTCGTGCAGAGGAGCAAACAGTTCAAATTCAGATACATCAGATAGACCAATGGGAATGTACAGAATACAGAATATTGTTCGTGATGTTATGCTCAATATTGCCTTTTATTTCAATGAATCCCAGAATTGTCCGTGTGTTTGTAAGGATGAATATCATTTGCTCAGCCCACATTGCATAATTCCGTCCTCCGTAGAACTGGTCATGTGCAGTTGGTGAATTCGAGCTGTAAAAACTCAAAGTCAGTACAATGTGCAAAACATATCATTTGACTGTGCCGAGGTCCACAGCTGGAACGATGTATGATGCGTTGCTTCTGTGAGCCATGAGACATTCCGCTGGGTTCGTGGTGTTGTGAACAATAAAGATGCGAAGGGCATTAGGTTTTAGCCACGTTTATTCTTATCACATGTATCAAGGTACAGTCTAAAACTTGGTTGTGCCTGCTGTCCAAACTGATCAGCTATAGCATATACAGATTCAATCAGTTCAAACACGAGGACACAGAGAGGTGAGTCTTTGTATAAACAAAGACGGTGGTCAGTATGTGTCTATGGCTATGTAAATAGATAAAGCAAAGTGAACGATACAGAGTGCAGAACACAGTTTTCACCATTGTATCGCATCGTTGTTCATCAGTTTGTGAGACAACGCCCAATGCCACAATGGGTTAGAGGCTGTTGTGAGACAATGCCCAATGCCACAATGGGTTAGAGGCTGTTGTGAGACAACGCCCAATGCCACAATGGGTTAGAGGCTGTTGTGAGACAATGCCCAATGCCACAATGGGTTAGAGGCTGTTGTGAGACAACGCCCAATGCCACAACGGGTTAGAGGCTGTTGTGAGACAACGCCCAATGCCACAATGGGTTGGAGGCTGTTGTGAGACAATGCCCAATGCCACAATGGGTTAGAGGCTGTTGTGAGACAAGGCCCAATGCCACAATGGGGTAGAGGCTGTTGTGAGACAAGGCCCAATGCCACAATGGGTTAGAGGCTGTTGTGAGACAACGCCCACAATGGGTTAGAGGCTGTTGTGAGACAAGGCCCAATGCCACAATGGGTTAGAGGCTGTTGTGAGACAATCCCCAATGCCACAATGGGTTAGAGGCTGTTGTGAGACAAGGCCCAATGCCACAATGGGATAGAGGCTGTTGTGAGACAAGGCCCAATGCCACAATGGGTTAGAGGCTGTTGTGAGACAACGCCCACAATGGGTTAGAGGCTGTTGTGAGACAACGCCCAATGCCACAATGGGTTAGAGGCTGTTGTGGGACAACGCCCAATACCACAATGGGTTAGAGGCTGTTGTGAGACAAAGCCCAATGCCACAATGGGTTAGAGGCTGTTGTGGGACAATGCCCAATGCCACAATGGGTTAGAGGCTGTTGTGGGACAACGCCCAATGCCACAATGGGTTAGAGGCTGTTGTGAGACAATGCCCAATGCCACAATGGGTTAGAGGCTGTTGTGGGACAACGCCCAATGCCACAATGGGTTAGAGGCTGTTGTGAGACAAAGCCCAATGCCACAATGTGCCCGTCGGAAACCAGCACAACTGCGTAGCTAATGTTTTCTAGGATGATGAATGAATGAAGTTAGAGGCAAATTGAACAGAACCCCAACTATGGAGGTAATGTTCAGAGGCCTGATAACGGAGGATAATAATCTATCCGTATGTCCCGTGGTGCGCAGTTTCAGAACTGAGCTCGGACTCAATAATTTCATATCTGATTACATTACTCTTCATTTCCCCATCGTCAAAAAAAACGTGTTCGCCCAGCCAGATTTGTACTTGATAAATGAGCATCATTATTTTCTGGGTAGGAGGTACAGTGTATTCAGATATGTTTGCCAGGATAAATTCCATCTTATCCCAGTCACTCAAATCGTATTCTGAAACATTTATCCTAACTAGATTATCCAGGGACCCTTTGTGTATTTATGTGAATATCCATCCTGTCAAGGCCTCTCAGAAGCCGACATTTAATGTGTCAATAAAAGTACTTGTCGTTGTTCCAAACTGAACAGAGTAGAAGACTGATAAACTGTTGGTCCTTTGACGGGCATTTTTTCCGAGGGATAAATCCCTACTTCAGTCTCTGCACCGAGCGGAAGATGCGCATCGTGTTCCCTGAAATATGTAACGACAAAGCATAACAGTCTGCGGCCAAGGGGAAAGGGGTAACTACAGAGAGAGTGGGACCTCTCATGAATCAAAGCGGTCACCCCTGTGTGGAGCCAAAGGAGATGGACAAGATCCTCAATGAGTATCTCTCCTCTGTATTTATCGAGGAGAAAAACGGAGATAAAAATGTGTCGATGTCGGAGGACCTTGGGACAGTCAATGGGTGTGTTTTGAGAGCTGTCAGTGTTACCGTCGAAGAAGTACAGAAGGTTCTATCGTGTATCAAGATAGACAAATCTCCTGGGCTTGATCAGACATATCCGAGGACATTGTACGAAACTAGGGTGGGAATAGCGGGAGCCCAGGTTGAAATTCACGAGCCAATAGACAATAGACAATGGGTGCGGGAGAAGGCCATTCGCCCCTTCGAGCCAGCACCGCCGTTCACTGTGATCATGGCTAATCATTCACATTCAGTACCCGTTTCTGCCTTCTTCCCATATCTCTTGACTCTGCTATGTTTAAGAGCTCTATCTAACTCTCTCTTGAAAGCATCCAGAGAATTGGCCTCCACTGCCTTCTGAGGCAGAGAATTCCACAGATTCGCAACTCTCCGGGTGAAATAGTGTTTCCTCATCTCCGTTCTAAATGGCCTACCCCTTATTCTTAAACTGTGACCCCTGGTTCTGGACTCCCCCAAAATCGGGAACACGTTTTTTGCCTCTATCGTGTCCAATCCTTTAATAATCTTACACGTTTCAAATAAGATCCCCTCTCATCCTTCTAAATTCCAGTGTATACAAACCCAGTCGCTCTATTCTTTCAACATATGAGAGTCCTACCATCCAGGGAATTAACCTGGTGAACCTACGCTGCACTCCCTCAATAGCAATAACGTCCTTTCTCAAAATTGGAGACCAAAACGACACACAATACTCCAGGAGTTGTCTCACCAGGGCCCTGTCCAATTGTAGAAGGACCTCTTTGTTCCTATACCCAACTCCTCTTGTTATGAAGGCCAACATGCCATTTGCTTTTGCGACAATATCCATGTAATTTATGCATATGAGCAGTACATAGTCTCGCACATGCTCAGCCTCGCGCATATTATTATGCAAATCAGTCAGTGACCTTTAACTTGGAAATAAATCATTCTTGCTTTTGATCCCAACACGAGTGTGTGTGGAGCCATCTTTCCCCGTCTAATATGTGCTAGTTTTACCTACGCCGTAAGCAGACACATATCAAAACATGGTTGCAGCGGTGAAAGTGAGGATTTTTGGATAAAATGAACGCTATGATGATTATGATTGTTCAAGGGTGATGACACACACTCTTAAGGGAATTGAAGGTGTGGTGTGTTACTTGGATGACACCCTCATCTCAGCCCCTGACAGGCAGACACACGATGAAAGGTTGGAAGATGTACTCAAACGACTTGATACACACAGTGTAAGAGTGAAGGCACAGAAGTGTGAGTTCTTTCAGAACTCGGCAGAGTACTTGGGTCATAAGATAGACAAGAATGATCTACACTCCACCAAGGGTAAAGTTGATGCGATCAAGAACGCGCCCACTCCCAGAAACATATCTGAGATCCGATCCTTTTTAGGATTAGTGCATTATTATGGGAAGTTGGTGCCAAATCTGTTCACCTGTTTACATCCCTTGAACGAGCTTTTGTGAAAAGATGTACCATGGAAGTGGACACGTGAATGTGATCAAGCTTTCAAGCCATGTAAACCTCAGTTGGCAGAGAGTACAATGCTTGTTCATAAATAAGCCAATGAAGTTAGCATGTGATGCTCCACCATACGGTGTTGGGGCTGTGATCTCTCATGTGCTAGATAATGGATGGGAGAGGCCAATAGCATTTGCATCTTGAACACCCAATGTCAGTGTGATAAATTGTGCGCAAATACAGCGAGAGGTTCTTGCTTTCATTTTGTCGTTAGGAGGTTTCACAAATATTTGTATTGTAGAGGGTTTCTAATCGAGACAGGTCACCAGCCGTTGATAGTGATCCCAAATACAAAAGCACACATACCAACTCTGGCAGCAGTCAGAATGCAAATTGTTTTAGAGGGAACTGCAGATGCTGGAAAATCGAAGGTACACAAAAATGCTGGAGAAACTCATGGGATGCAGGAGCATCTATGGAGCGAAGGAAATAGGCAACGTTTCGGGCCGAACCCTTCTTCAGACTGATGGGGGGTGGGGGGGAGGCGGGGAGAAGAAAGGAAAAAGGAGCAGGAGGAGCCCGGGGGCTGAGGGAGAGGTAGGGGGGTGGAGGAGACTGCAAGGGTTAACTGAATTGTGAGTATTCAATGTTCATGCCAAGAGGATGCAGACTACCCAAGCGGAATATGAGGTGCTGGTCCTCCAATTTCCGATGTTGCTCACTCTGGCCATGGAGGAGGCCCAGGACACAGAGGTCGCATTCGGAATGGGAGGGGGAGTTGAAGTGCTGAGCCACCGGGAGTTCAGGTTGGTTAATGCGGACCGAGCGGAGGTGTTCGGCGAAACGATCGCCAAGCATACGCTTGGTCTCACCGATATAGATCAGCTGACATCTAGAGCCAGAATGCAAAGATGGGCATTGATATTTTCTGCACACCAGTATGATATTCAGTATCGCAAGGCAGCAGAGCCCACCAATGCTGATGCCATGTCTATATTACCTTTGGAATCAGAGGTTTCCCCAAACAGAGAGGACTTGTTTAATTTCTCTCATGTAGACGAGACGGGACATTCGGAAGACTTCTCGCACTGATATAGTTTTGTCAAGAGTGCTGCAAATTGTCGCAAATGGATGGCCAAACAAATTGCCGGATTCACAGGCAGAACTGAAAATATTATTTGTACGTAGGAATGAACTCTCAGTCGACCAAGATTGTGCCATGTGGGGTGCGAGAATTGTAATCCCTTAAAAAATGGAATAAAATTGTTAGGAGATCTTCATGATCAGAATTTGGGAATGTGTCTAACAAAGAGTCTAGCTAGAAACCATCTATGGTGGCCTGGTGTAGATAAGGACATAAAACAAACTGTGAAAGGGTGTAGCACATGTCAAGTAGTTGGAAAGAATCCACCAACAGTACCGCTACAGCCATGGAAATGGCCGATTAGAGTGTGGCAAAGACTACTCGTGGACTTTGCAGAGTTAGATGGACAATAATTGTTCATTATGATTGATAGTCACTCCAAGTGTGTTGAGGTATTTCCGATGAGCAAAACGACATCCAGCAAAACAATAGACATTTTGCGAGGATTGTTTGCGTCCTATGGATTTCCAGAGGAAATTGTGTCTGCTAACGGACATCAATTCTGTTCACAAGAGTTTGCACAATTCATGAAATGGAATGGTGTAAAGCACACTAGAGTCATTCCATACCATTCCGCTTCAAATGGAGCAGCAGAACGCACAGTGCAAATTGTAAAACGTAATTTAGTCAAACTGCTGGATCCAAATCCAAAGGAAAAAAAGTTGTCTCTGTCTCACAAACTGGCTAACTTTCTGATTACATATCGAAACACACCTCACACCACTACTGATCAAACGCCAGGTGCACTGTTCTTGAAGAGAAAACCAAGCACAAGGTTTTCACTGCTGAAACCAAACTTGGCTCAAACAGTAGAAAAGAAGCAGGAAAAAAAAGCATATCATGACAGAAGTAGATAAAGGAAAGGAGTGTTGAGTGGAATCAGAAGTTAAAGGTGAAAAACATCATCACAAGTGGGTACTCGTAGAACATCCGGTGGCGCCCTAGGACATCCGGTCGCGCTGTTACTAGCTGCCTCCGCCCACATTCTGGTTGTCTTTTGAATTTTGTTATGTTCAGAGTGTTTTTTGTTTGTTTATTTCAGTACTTTATGTGGGGGGAAGCGGGTAGGGTAAGGGGGGAACCGTCCTTCAGTCGCTTCCTGGCGAGGATGCGGCTATTATCCGAGTCGCGACCTCGCCCCCCCCCCCCAATCCCACCTCCCCTCGCGGCATACCAACGGGGACCGGACCAGAGCTTCAGCAGCTGCGGCGCTGCGCTCGATATATCGCGGAGCGGGCGAGGCCTTACCTGGGATCGCCGCATGGAGCTCCGGAGTGTTGGGCCGCTGCTCCAGCATCGCGGAGCTGTCCTAACGCGGGCGGAGCTGACTTAAACATCGCAAAGTCCTGGGACCATTTGCCGGGGGTCGCCATCGCGAATCTCCGCGCAGCGCGGCCTGTGGACATCGGGAGCCGCGGACTCCGGTGGAAGGTGGAAGGTGGCCGATTCAGAGGCCCAGGCCGCTGAGGATGTTCTCCCGTTCGACGTCGGGGTTCCATCGCTCCCGGCGAGAGGGCCTGAACATCGGGCCGCCCGTGGCGGCGACTACGGGGTTCAAGTGTGGTTGACGGTCTACAAAATTGACTGATAGACTGGAATCTATGAATGTAGGTTAAAAGGAAGTCTTGACTCTATAAAAAATGAGTCCAAGTGGTTCTAAACAGTCAGAAACTTTTGGTCAGAAATTATATACAGACAAAAGGAGAAATCCGGTGGTTAGGTTTAATTTGTGAAGTTTAATTTCATAAGTTTACCTAATTTCATGTATTATTATTGGTCAGTAAATATTTAAAAATATGATTCAACTGATGGATAACTCCGCCCAGCAAGTGGACTGGATTGTAATGGAGAAAGAGGATTGCTCCTCTGGAAACATTGGAGCGATCCTCCTCTCTCCAATGAAACTGAATAATATAAATTGTAATAAGAACCCAATTATTCATAGCACAATCCGAATTTGGAAACAAATAAAACAAAATTTAAAATTAAGAAATTTATCACTTTTATCACCCATAGTTAATAACCCTTCGTTCAATCCCTCTATTATAGATAAAGCTTTTACACATTGGGATAGACTAGGAATTAAAACGTTCGGTGACTTGTATGAAACTGGAAAATTTCTTTCATTTCAACAATTACAAATAAAATATAAACTCGGAAATAATCAATATTTTAAATATTTTCAAATATGCGACTATTTGAAAAAATATACAAAAGATCATTATAATAACCCAGCAGATGTATTGGATGAGGCAATGCAGATAAAAGCTCAATCAGCAAACTTAATATCATATTTGTATAATATTATCTTAAATGTACAAATACCATCTACGGAGGGTATCAGAAGAGTCTGGGGACAAGAGTTAGCTATTAAAATTTCAAAGGAAAGTTGGAATGAACACTTATTAAACGTGCATAAATGTTCGATTAATGTAAGACACACTTTAATACAATTTAAAATTTTAAATAGATTATATTACTCCAAAACTAAAATCCATAAATTTTCCCAAATGTATCATCTATTTGTGATAAGTGTCAATCCCAAGAAGCTACTATAGCGCACTCATTCGTTTTCTGTACAAAAATTCAAAAATTTTGGAATGAAATTTTCAAAATCATTACAAAATTATTTAAAATAAAACTGATACCCAAAGCAGAATGGATTATCTTCGGAATAACGGAAGATGGTCCAGAACTAAATGTGTTTCAAAAGAAACTAATAGACTGTGGGTTAATAACTGGAAAAAAGCTAATCCTAAAATTTTGGAAGAAGGCTCCAATACCAACTATAAACATGTGGATTTCAAATATGTTCGAAACATTACACCTAGACGAGATAAGACTCCTCCTGGCAGGTAAACCAGATCCACCTGACGTGGTCTGCATTTATAGAATTATTACAAATATAAGGTGCAAAGGTACCTTAAAAAAATTGAGGTCAGGTAATGGGGAATGATAGTTGAAGAGTTGGTATGTCCCATTTGCGTAATGCTCATAAAAATTATTTGTTTCTCTCTTTTTCCTCTTTCTCTTTATCCTTCTTTTCTAGGGTCTATTTCTTAACTCTTTTTCTTTTGTTTTTAATTTTGTTCTTATAGGGTCTTCGTTCTTTCTTGTTGTCACATTTTCTACACTCTCACTTTTTCCTTCACTTTCTTCATTCTTTCAATCTTATCCTTTCCTTTTACTAGTGTAAAATACAAACGGAGTACATTAATTGTAAGAAGACATAAGTGACGAGTACTAATGTATGTGGTTGTAATGTAATGTACTTCTAATAAATACAAAATTAAAAAAATATATATATATATATATATTTATGTATATATATATGTATATATATAATTTTTCTTCGTTTATTATTCATTTTCATCTTTTCTTTCTTCTTTTTTTAATCGTTCGAAATAAAAGATATCAAATTCAAATTCAAATTTGGGAAATGCACAGATCATTGCATATGCAACATATATGCCTGATCCCCTCATTTTGTTCAGGTTATATAAAAGTAAAGTATTATAAAAGATTGTAATATATTCATACCGTTTTTATTATATTTAAAAATGTCAACAATGTTATATTTAAAAATCTCAAGGCGATAACGTTTTCATTAAGGTGGGAGTTGTAATAGCGCCACCTTTAGTTGGAGCATTGTATATGGTTGAATAAACCACGGTGCAGCTGTGCAGTCATGTTCCTTTCACCAGTGAGTTAACTTGTTATTCTGTGTCTGAGCTCAATATATCTCAGATGGGAGTCAGGGGGTTTGTAGTAGATATTGGTCAGTAGTCGGTTACCTGCGATGGAGATAGTGAGGACAAGAAACGGTGGGGAGATATTGGGAATGGTCCAGGTGAATTTGAGTGCTGGATGGAAGTTAGTGGTGAAATGGATGAAGTCAGTGAGTGCTGCATGGGTGCAGGAGGCAGCATCGTTGTAGTCGTCGATGTAGCGGAGATAGAGTTCGGGGATAGGGCCACGGTATCGCCTCGAACAATGATATGGGCCCAGGCGCGAGCCAATAGCTAGCCTTGGATTTGGAGGAAATGGGAGGAGTCAAAGGAAAAGTTGTTGAGGGTAAGGCCCAGCTCCGCTAGGCGGAGGATTATCAGTAGACGTGGATTGGTTGGTTCTGTGGTCGAGGAAGAAGCGGAAGGCTTTAAGACCCTCCTCGTCGGGGATGGAGGTGTAGAGTGACTGGACATCCACGGTGAAGATGAGGGAATGGGGGCCTGGAAAACGGAAGCCATGAAGGGGACGAAGAGGGTGTGAGGTGTCCGGGACATAGTTAGGGAGAGATTTGACCAGGGGGATAGGATGGAGTCGATGTATATGGAAATACGTTTGGTGGTACAAGGGTCGAGGTATGTGGGAATTAACGATAAATTAGATAGTTCGAAGGCATAATACTCTGCTGATCACGAGCTAGTAAATGGGATTTAGTAATTGGATACTATCGACATAGATAGTTGTTGGGCCTGCTTCTCTGCTATGTGACTCTGTGACACACGACCCAGTCTTGCATAATTCTCCACATGTGGTATCACCGTCACTAGTTATAATCATATAACCATATAACCATTACAGCACGGAAACAGGCCATCTAGGCCCTTCAAGTCCGTGCCGAACACTTTTCTACCCCCTTCTTTCTTCTTCCTTCCCCCTAGTCCCATCTACCTGCACTCGGATCATATCCCTCCATTCCTTTCCCGTCCATATACCCATCCAATCTATTTTTAAAGGATAAAATCGAACCTGCCTCCACCACTTCCACTGGAAGCTCATTCCACACAGCTACCACTCTCTGAGTAAAGAAGTTCCCCCTAATGTTACCCCTAAACTTCTGTCCCTTAATTCTCAAGTCACGTCCCCTTGTTTGAATCTTCCCTACTCTCAATGGAAAAAGCTTATCCACGTCAACTCTGTCTAACCCGCTCATCATATTAAACACTTCCATCAAGATTAGATACAGGAGAGTAAGAACAGAAGAATCTATAAATACATTTAGAAATGTATTACTGACCCAAAATTGGAAACAGGTGTTTAAAGAGACTGATACCAACAAAGCGTATGGAACATTCCTGATAATATTTAAATCATTATATGATGAACATTGTCCTTTGAAACAACACATGAAGAAGCAAAAATATATAGTTAGGCCATGGATGACAAGAGCCGTTGGAGAGATCGCAGAGGGAGGAGCTACACACGAGCGGTAGGAGTTAAAAAGGAGCGCGGGGCTTGTTCCTTACAGAGGCCCAAGAGCCGTTGGAGAGATCGCAGAGGGAGGAGCTACACACGACCGGTAGGAGTTAAAAAGGATCGCGGGGCTTGTTCCTTACAGAGGCCCAAGAGCCGTTGGAGAGATCGCAGAGGGAGGAGCTACACACGACCGGTAGGAGTTAAAAAGGAGCCCAAATCTGTAACGTTCCAAGTTCCACTTCAAAAACAAGTGGGTTTGAGGAAGCCGCTGATTGGTGGACGCAGATAAGAGGGAGCAGCTGATTGGGAGTCAGATCCCTGCTGATTGTACTGTATTGTAGCAGTTTGTTTTGTATTGTATCAGTTTGCTTTGTATTGTATCAGTTTGTTTTGTATTGTAGCAGTTTGTTTTGTATTGTAGCAGTTTGTTTTGTATTGTAGCAGTTTGTTTTGTATTGTAGCAGTTTGTTTTGTATTGTAGCAGTTTGTTTTGTATTGTAGCAGTTTGTTTTGTATTGTAGCAGTTTTATATTCTATCCAGGGTAAGGGGAGTATGAAGGCCAGGGCAGTTTACTGTTCTGGATGTCAGATGTGGGAAGTCATGGAGTCTGATAGCCCTCCAGACGTCCACATCTGCGTCAGGTGTATCGAGATGGGGCTCCTAATGGACCGTATTAGGAACCTGGAGCAGCAGCTCGATGACCTCCGTCTGGTCAGGGAGAGCGAGGAAGTCATCGAGAGGAGTTACAGGGATGTGGTCACTCCAACACCACAGGAGGCAGGCAAGTGGATCACGGTTGGGAGAGGCAAGGGGCACAGGCAGGGACTAGAGAGTACCCCGGTGGCTGTACACCTTGACAATAAGTACTCCTGTTTGAGCACTGTTGGGGTGGACAGCCTACCTGGGGGTAGCGACAGCGGCCGGGCCTCCGGTATAGAGACCGGTCCTGTTGCTCAGAAGGGTAAGGAAAAGAAGAGGAGGGCAATATTAATAGGGGACTCTATAGTTAGGGGGTCAGACAGGCGATTCTGTGGACGCAGTCGGGAGACCCGGATGGTAGTTTGCCTCCCTGGTGCCAGGGTCTGTGATGTGTCTCAACATGTCCAAGACATCCTGAAAGGGCAGGGAGAGGAGCCCGAAGTCGTGATACATATAGGTACCAATGACATAGGTAAAAAAAGAGAAGTGGTCCTGAAAGGAGAATTTAGGGAGTTAGGAGGGGAGTTAAAGAGAAGGACAGCGAAGGTAACAATCTCGGGATTACTGCCTGTGCCACGCGACAGTGAGAGTAGGAATGGAGCGAGGTGGAGGATAAATGCGTGGCTGAAGGACTGGTGCAGAAGGCAGGGATTCAAATTTCTGGATCATTGGGACCTCTTTTGTGGAAGGTACGACCTGTACAAAAAGGATGAGTTGCACTTGAACCTGAGGGGGACCGATATCCTGGCGGGGAGATCTGCAAAGGCTACTGGGGAGACTTTAAACTAGAATGGTTGGGGGGAGGGACTCAAATAGAGAATGCTATTAGACAGTGTGTGAGGCAGGAGGCAGAGAAGGAAAGCACTCAGACCCAACATGTAGGGGGGAAAGAAGAAAACAATAATAAACAGAGAATAAGAGGTGGTGGGGTTCTTAAATGGGTGAGCAGAGAAACAGAGGGGTGCAAAATGCGGGCGGAAGCAATAGGTAGCAAGGTGAAAAGTAAAAGTGGCAGGCAGACAAATCCAGGGCAAAAATCAAAAAGAGCCACTTTCCAACATAATTGTATAAGGGGTAAGAGCGTTGTAAAAACAAGCCTGAAGGCTTTGTGTCTCAATGCAAGGAGCATTCGTAATAAGGTCGATGAGTTGAACGTGCAGATAGCAATTAATGATTATGATATAGTTGGGATCACGGAGACATGGCTCCAGGGTGACCAAGGCTGGGAGCTGAACATCCAGGGATATTCAATATTCAGGAGGGATAGAGAGAAAGGAAAAGGAGGTGGGGTAGCGTTGCTGGTTAGAGAGGAGATTAACGCAGTGGAAAGGAAGGACATTAGCTTGGAGGATGTGGAATCGGTATGGGTAGAGCTACGAAATACTAAGGGGCAGAAAACGCTGGTGGGTGTTGTGTACAGGCCACCTAGCAGTAGTAGTGAAGTTGGGGATGGCATCAAATAGGAAATTAGAAATGCGTGCAACAAAGGCAAAACAGTTATAATGGGTGACTTCAATCTACATATAGATTGGGTGAATCAAATTGGCAGGGGTGCTGAGGAAGAGGATTTCTTGGAATGTATGAGGGATAGTTATCTAAACCAACATTTAGAGGAACCAATGAGAGAGCAGGCTATTCTAGACTGGGTATTGAGTAATGAGGAAGGGTTAGTTAGCAGACTTGTTGTGCGTGCCCCCTTGGGCAAGAGTGACCATAATATGGTTGAGTTCTTCATTAGGATGGAGAGTGACATTGTTAATTCAGAAACAACGGTTCTGAACTTAAAGAAAGGTAACTTTGAGGATATGAGACGTGAATTGGCCAAGATTGACTGGCAAGTAGTTCTAAAAGGGTTGACGGTGGATATGCAATGGAAGGCATTTAAAGACTGCATGGATGAACTACAAAAAATGTTCATCCCAGTTTGGCAAAAGAATAAATCAGGGAAGGTAGTGCATCCGTGGATAACAAGGGAAATCAGGGATAGTATCAAAGCAAAAGATGTTGCGTACAAATTAGCCAGAAAAAGCAGCATACCAGAGGACTGGGAGAAATTCAGAGACCAGCAGAGGAGGACAAAGGGCTTAATTAGGAAAGGGAAAATAGATTATGAAAGGAAACTGGCAGGGAACATAAAAACTGACTGCAAAAGTTTTTATAGATATGTGAAGAGAAAGAGATTAGTTAAAACAAATGTAGGTCCCTTGCAGTCAGAAACAGGTGAATTGATCATGGGGAACAAGGATATGGCGGACCAATTGAATAACTACTTTGGTTCCGTCTTCACTAAGGAAGACATAAATAATCTGCCGGAAATAGCAGGGGGCCGCGGGTCAAAGGAGATGGAGGAACTGAGTGAAATCCAGGTTAGTCGGGAAGTGGTGTTGGGTAAATTGAATGGATTAAAGGCCGATAAATCACCAGGGCCAGATAGGCTGCATCCCAGAGTACTTAAGGAAGTAGCTCCAGAAATAGTGGATGCATTAGTGATAATTTTTCAAAATTCTTTAGATTCTGGGGTAGTTCCTGAGGATTGGAGGGTAGCAAACGTAACCCCACTTTTTAAGAAGGGAGGGGGAGAGAAAACGGGGAATTACAGACCAGTTAGTCCAACATCGGTAGTGGGGAAACTGCTAGAGTCAGTTATTAAAGATGGGATAGCAGCACATTTGGAAAGTGGTGAAATCATTGGACAAAGTCAGCATGGATTTACGAAAGGTAAATCGTGTCTGACGAATCTTATAGAATTTTTCGAGGATGTAACTAGTAGAGTGGATAGGGGAGAACCAGTGGATGTGTTGTATCTGGCCTTTCAGAAGGCTTTCGACAAGGTACCACATAAGAGATTAGTATACAAACTTAAAGCACACGGTATTGGGGGTTCAGTATTGATGTGGATAGAGAACTGGCTGGCAAACAGGAAGCAAAGAGTAGGAGTAAACGGGTCCTTTTCACAATGGCAGGCAGTGACTAGTGGGGTACCGCAAGGCTCAGTGTTGGGACCCCAGCTATTTACAATTTATATTAATGAGCTGGATGAGGGAAATAGACACAAAGTGCTGGAGTAACTCAGTGGGTCAGCCCCAGCCCCTCCCCCCACCCCCGCAGCCTGTGTCGAAGGGAGTCGTCACTTGTGTGGGAATAGAGAAAGAGGATTGGGGGTGATAGGGAATGGGTAACAGATGGACTGTCCCTACCTCTCCTACTTCAACTCTCCCTTCCCACTCTTCCCCCTCCCTCCCCTCCCACCCCCTCTCTTCCCCTCCACCACCCCTCTTCACCCCATCTCCCCCCTACCCCCCTTCCCCTCTCTCTTGCACCACTCCCCGCTACCCCTCTGCCCCTCACCACTCTTCCCCTCTCCCTCCCCCTCCCTCTCTCCCTCTCTTCCCCTACTCCTCTCCCCTTCCCCTCATCCCCTCTCTCCACCTCTAACATCCCCACCCCCCTCCCCCCTTCCTGCCCTCCCCGCCCTCCTCCCACTCCCCACTCTCCTCCCCGTCCCTCTCCCCCCACCCTGCTCTCTTCTCCCTCACCAATCTCTCCCCTTTCCTCCTCCCCTCTCCTCCTCCCTCCCATCCCTCCCCTCTTCTCTCCCCACTCCGTCTCCCTCTCCCCCCTCCCCCCCTCTTCTCTCCCAACCCCGTCGCCACCCTCCACCCTCCCCCACACCTCTCTACCCTTCTCCTCGCCTTACCCACCCCTCTCCACCCCCTCTCCATCCCCTTCTCCTCACCCCTCTCCCTCTCATCCCCCTCCTCCTCCCACCCCCGTTACTCTCTCCCACATCCCCCTTCCCTCTCTCACCCCGTCCCCTCCCCCTACCCCGCTATCCCTCTTCAACCACTCCCCCTACACCTCTACCCCTCCCTCTCTCCCACTTCCACCACTCCCCCTACACCTCTCCCCCTCCCTCTCTCCCACTTCCACAACTCCCCTACACCTCTCCATCTCCCTCCCCATGTCTTCCACTTAACTCCCAAACCCATCCCCATCTCCCTCCACAAACCCCCTCCCCCACCCCTCTCCCCCCTCCCTTCTCTCTCACTCCCCACTCTTCCACTCTCCCTCCCCCACCTCTATCCCTCCCCCCTCCTTCTCACCCTCTCTTCCCCCTACTCCTCTCCCCTTCCCCTCATCCCCTCTCTCCACCTCTAACATTCCCTCCCCCCTTCCTGCCCTCCCCACTCTCCTCCCCCTCCCTCTCCCCCACCCTGCTCTCTTCTCCCTCCCCAATTTCTCCCCTTTCCTCCTCCCCCTCTCCCCTCCCTCCCCCTCTCCTCTTCTCTCCCCACCCCGTCTCCCTCTTCTCTTCCCACCCCGTCTTCCTCTCCACCCCTCCCCCCGCCTGTGTTTGGGGGTGGTTAGTGTGAGTGTGATGCCGCAGCCCCCCCCCTCCCGCAAACGCGCGTTGGGAAAACAGCCCGCCAACAGTCTCCCTGTCTTTAAGACAGAACTGCAGATGCTTGAAAATCAAAGGTACACAAAAAAATGCTTCATAACCTCAGCGGGTGCAGCAGCATCTATGTATCAAAAGAAATAGACGTTTCGTGAAAACCCGTCTGAGGATGGGTTTCCGCCAAAAGCATTGCCTATTTCCTTCACTCCATAGATGCTGCTGCACCCGCAGTGTTTCTCGAGTTTTATTGTGTGTACCAGTCTCTCTGTCTCTCCCCTCTCTCTCTCTCTCTGCCCTTCTCTCTTCACAGCCCGCTACTCAACTCATGCACGCCTGCTCCAACCCACCCCCCTTCACCTCTGTCCCCATCCTCTTCTTCCTCTCTCCACCCCTCTCCTCTCTCACCCTCCTCTCTCCCCACCTTCCTCACCCCCCTTCCTCTCAACCCTCCTCCTCCCCCACCTCACAATTTTTTTTTCTAACATTAAATTTTCTCTCTCTGCACCACCCCCCCTCGAGACGTACCTGAGAGGTGAGGGCTATTCGTCAGTGGATAGGGTGGAGATGGAATAAAAGAAGAAAATTAAAATATTAATATAATATCAAGGGGTGTGATGAGTGTGTGTTTGTGGGTGCCAGATTCACACCCCGCAACCCTGCTTTGGAGGTACAGACCCAACAGGTGGTTAGTGTGACGTCACAGCCCCCCGCCCCAAACGCACGTTCGGTGTCCAGACCCAACGGGTCTGCACTTTTGATACCGCCCCTGGCCCACATAGCGCGCGGAAAGGCCCATATTTTTTTTACCATTTCCAAAGAGATGACATTTATCTTTACGAATAGCCACTCCGGATTAAATTCGGTCCTGTTTATGTACACGTTTTTTTAATAAAATCCATCCCCCCCCACCCCCATGTGATTGTCTCCGATTTTCTCCGAAAACGACGCCATCTTTTTTCCGCCGATTTTCTCCAATTTTTTCCAAAAACGACGCCATCTTTTTTTCCCACCATTTTCACCCGGGGTCTGAAGCACGTTCGGGAACAACACCCCGGGGTGTCAAGCACTTTCGGGGACCAGACCCAACGGGTCTGCACTTGGTCTAGTATATATATATACCTGTCTATCGCTCGGTCTCTCTCCCTCTGCCCCTCTGTCCCACTCTGTCTCTGTCTCTCCCTCTCTTTCTCTCTCTCTCTCACTGCCTCTCTCTCTGTCTGTCTCTTTCTCTATCTCTGTCTCCCCCTCTCTCTCTGTCTCTCTCTCCCTCTGTATCTCTCCGTCTCTCTCTCTGCATTCCTGTCTCTCTCTGTGTCTGCCTCTGTGTGTGTGTCTCTCTCTTTCTCTCTCTGACCCTCTCTGTATCTGTCTGTCTCTCTCTCTCTCTCTCTCTCTCTCTCTCTCTCTGTATCTCTCTCTCTCTGCCTCTCTCACTATCTGCCTCTCTCTCTGTCTCTCTCAGTCTCTGTCTCTCTCTCTGTCTCTTACTGTCTCTCACTCTCTCTGTGTTTCTCCCTCTGCTTCTCTCACTCTCTCTCTGTCTATCTCTCTGTATGTCGCTCTCTCTCTCTCCCTCCGTCTCTCTCTTTATCTCTCCCTCTATCTATCTCTCTCTCTCTCTCTGTGTGTCTCTCTCAGCTCTCTCTCTTTCTGTCTCTCTCTCTCTCGCTACCTCGCTCTCTATCTGTTTCTCTCCCTGTCTTTCCCTCTCTCTGCCTCTGTGCGTGAGTGTGTCTCTCACTCTCTGTCTCCGTATCTGTCTCCCTCTCTCCCTCTGTTTCCGTCTCTCTCTCTCTCACTGTCTCTCCTCTCTGTGTCTCTCTCTCTCTCTGTATCTCTCTCTCACGCTTTGTCAGTTTTTCTGTCTCTCTCTGTCTATCTCTCTCTGTATCTCTCTCTCTGTCTGTGTCTCACTATCTGTCTCTCACTTTGTCTCTCTCTCTCTCTGTCTATCTGTTTCTCTCTGGCTCCCTCTCTCCCCCTCTGTCTCTCTCTGTGTTTCTCTCTCTCGCTGCCTCTCTCAGTCTCTCTGTCCCTCTCTCTCTGTCTCTCTCTTTTTCTCTCTCTCTCTGTCTCCCACTCTCTGTCTCTCTCACTCTGTCACTGTTTCACTGTAGGGTGTTGACATGGATAGAAACTTGGTTGGCAGACCGGAAGCAAAGAGTAGGAGTGAACGGGTCCTTTTCAGAATGGCAGGCAGTGGCGAGTGGATTGCCGCAAGGCTCGGTGTTGGGGCTGCAACTGTTTACCATATATATTAAATAATTTGGAAGAGGGAATTAGGAGCAACACTAGCAAATTTGCGAATGGCACAAAGCTGGGTGGCAGTGTGAACTGTGAAGAGGATGTTAGGAGGTTGCAGGGTGATCTGGACAGGTTGAGTGAGTGGGCAGATGCGTGGCAGATGCAGTATAATATAGATAAATGTGAGGTTGTCCGCTTTGGCAGCAAAAACAAAGGGGCAGATTATTATCTCAATGGGGTTAGGTTAGGTAAGGGGGAGGTACAGCGAGACCTGGGTGTCCTTGTACACCGGTCACTGAAAGTTGGCGTGCAGGTACAGCAGGCAGTGAAGAAAGCTAATGGAATGTTGGCCTTCATAACAAGAGGATTTCAGTATAGGAGTAAAGAGGTTCTTCTGCAGTTGTATAGGGCTCTGGTGAGACCACATCTGGAGTTTTGTGTACAGTTTTGGTCTCCTAATTTGAGGAAGGACATCTTTGTGATTGAGGCAGTGCAGCGTAGGTTCACGAGATTGATCCCTGGGATGGCGGGACTGTCATATGAGGAAAGATTGAAAAGACTAGGCTTGTATTCACTGGAGTTTAGAAGGATGAGGGGAATCTTATAGAAACATATAAAATCATAAAAGGACTGGAAAAATAGATGCAGGAAAAATATTCCCAATGTTGGGCGAGTCCAGAACCAGGGGCCACAGAATAAAGGGGAGGTAATTGAAGAATGAGGTGAGAAAAAGCCTTTTCACCCAGAGAGTTGTGAATTTATGGAATTCCCTGCCACAGAGGGCAGTGGAGGCCAAATCACTGGATGGATTTAAGAGAGAGTTAGATAGAGCTCTAGGGGCTAGTGGAGTCAAGGGATATGGGAGAAGGCAGGCACGGGTTATTGATAGGGGACGATCAGCCATGATCACAATGAATGGCGGTGCTGGCTCGAAGGGCCGAATAGCCTCCTCCTGCACCTGTTTTCTATGTTTCTATGTTTCACACTCTCACTGTCTCTCTCTCTCTCTGTATCTGTCTCTCTCGCTCTCTCTCCGTCTCTGTCTCTCTCTATCTCTCTCCCTCTCTCTCTCCTTCTCTCTCTCTCTCTGTCTGCCTATGTCTCTCTCTCCCTATCTCTATGCCTCTCTCTGTCCCTCTCTGTCTCTCGCTCTCTCTCTCACTCTGTCTCTCATTCTGTCTCTCTCTCTCTCTCTGTCGCTCTGTGTCTGTCTGTCTCTCTCTCCCTGTCTCCTCTCTCTCTCTCTCTGTTTCTCTCTCTCTCTCTCTCTCTCCTCTCTCTATATATATATATCACTGTTTCTCTCTCTGCCCCTCTCTCTGTCTCTCACTGTCTCCTTCACTCTCTCTCTGTCTGTTTCTCTCTGTCTCTCTCTGTATCTCCCTGTATCTCTCTCTCTCTGACGCTCTGTCTGTGTCACTCTGTCTGACTGTCTCTGTCTCTCTCTCTCTGTCTTTCTGTCTCTCTCTCTCTTTCTGTCTCTCTCTCTGTCTGTCTGTCTCTCTCTGTCACTCTCTCTGTATCTATCTCTATCTATCTCTCTCTCTTACTGTATCTCTGTCTCTGTCTCTCTGGCTCTCTCCCTCTCTGTCTGTCTCTCTCTGCGTCTCTCCCTCCCTCCACTCTCTAATTCTCTCTCTCTGTGTCTGTCTCTCCCTCTCTCTCTCTATCTCAATCTGACTCTCTTTCTCTCTCTGTCTGTTTATCTGTCTCTCTCTCTCACACTGTCTCTCACTCTCTCTTTGTTTCTCCCTGTTTCTCTGTCTGTCACTGTCTCGCACTCTCTCTCCGTCTCTCTCTATCTCTCTCTGTCTCTCACTCAATGTCTCTCTCTCTCTCTATCTGTTTCTCGCTCTCTCTCTCTCTCCTCTCTCTGTCTCCCTCTCCCTTTGCGTCTCTGTCTCTCTCTCTCTCCCTCTCCATGTCTGTCTCTGTCTCTCTCTATCTCCCTGTATCTCCCTCTCTGTCTCCCTCTCTCTGTCTGTCTTCCTCCGTCTCTCCCTTTCTCTCTATCTGTCTCTCTCTCTGTCTCTCACACTCTCTCTCTCTCTCTCCCTCTGTCTCTCTCTCTCCCTGTCTGTCTTTCTCTCCCTCTGTCTCTCTCTCTCCTCTCTCTCTCTCTCTCTCTCTGGTCCCTCTCTCTCTTTTTCTGTTTCTCTCTGTCTCTGTCTCTCTCTTCTCTCTCTGTCTCTCTTCCCTCTCTGTCTGTCTCTCTCTCTGTCTGCCTCTCTCTCCTCTCTGTCTCTCCCTCCCTCTCTGTCTCTCTCTCTCTCCTGTGTATCTGTCCCTCTGTCTCTCCCTGCCTCTCTCGATTTCTCTCTCTGTCTCTCTCTCTCTCTGTTTCTCACCCTGTCTTTCTCTCTCTCTCTCTCTTTCTGAGTTGTCTCTCTTTCTCTCTCCCTCTCTGTCTCTCTCTCCGTCTCTCTCTCTCTGTCTCTCTCCGTCTCTCTCTCTCTGTCTCCTCTCTGTATCCCTCTCTATGTCTCTCTCTGTATCTCACTCTGTCTGTCTCTCTCTCTCTCTCTGTCTCTCTTTCTGAGTCTGTATCTTTCTCTCTCCCCCTCTCTCTGTCTGTCTAAATGTGGATAAATGTGAGGTTATCCACTTTGGTAGCAAAAACGGGAAGGCAGACTATTATCTAAATGGTGGCCGATTAGGAAAAGGGGAGATGCAGCGAGACCTGGGTGTCATGGTACACCAGTCATTGAAAGTAGGCATGCAGGTGCAGCAGGCAGTGAAGAAAGCGAATGGTATGTTGGCCTTCATAGCAAGAGGATTTGAGTATAGGAGCAGTGAGGTTCTACTGCAGTTGTACAGGGTCTTGGTGAGACCACACCTGGAGTATTGCGTACAGTTTTGGTCTCCAAATCTGAGGAAGGACATTATAGCCATAGAGGGAGTGCAGAGAAGGTTCACCAGACTGATTCCTGGGATATCAGGACTTTCATATGAAGAAAGACTGGATAGACTTGGCTTATACTCGCTAGAATTTAGGAGATTGAGAGGGATCTTATAGAAACGTACAAGATTCTTATGGGGTTGGACAGGCTAGATGCAGGAAGATTGTTCCCGATGTTGGGGAAGTCCAGGACAAGGGGTCACAGCTTAAGGATAAGGGGAAAATCCTTTAAGACCGAGATGAGGAAAAACTTTTTCACACAGAGAGTGGTGAATCTCTGGAACTCTCTGCCACAGAGGGTAGTTGAGGCCAGTTCATTGGCTATATTTAAGAGGGAATTAGATGTGGCCCTTGTGGCTAAAGGGATCAGGGGGTATGGAGAGAAGGCAGGTACGGGATACTGAGTTGGATGATCAGCCATGATCGTATTGAATGGCGGTGCAGGCTCGAAGGGCCGAATGGCCTACTCCTGCACCTAATTTCTATGTATCTATGTATCTATGTCTCTTTCTCTCTGTCTCTCGGTGTCTCTCTCTCTGAGTCCCTCTTTCTCTCTCCCACTCTCTTGGTGCCTTTCTCTCTGTCTGCTTGTCTGTCTCTCTCTGTCTCTCTCTCTCTCTCTCTGTTTCCGTTTGTCTCTGTCACTCCCTCTCTCCATAGCACTTTGCCCCTCTGCCTATCTCTCTCTCTCTCTCTCTCTCTCTCTCTCTGTCTGTCTCTCTCACTTCCTCTCCATGTCTCTCTGTCTCTCCCTTGCTCTCTCTGTCCCTCTCCCTCTCCTCTCTCTGTCTCTCTCTCTCCCTCTGTCTCTCACTGTCTCTCTCTCTCTCCGAGTGTCTCTCTCTCTCTGTCTGTCTCTCTCTCTCTCTCCCTCTCTCTCGCTGCCTCTCTATCTCTGTCTGTCTCTCTCTCTCTCTCTTGCTGTCTCTCGCTGTCTTGTCTCTGTTTCTCCCCCTCTCTCTCTCTTTGTGTCTGTCTGTCTTTCTCTTTCTGTTCCTCTCTCTCTCCCTTTGTCTCTCTCTGTCTCACTCTCTGTCGCTCACTCTCTCTCTCTCTCTCTCTCTCTGTATCTCTCTGTCACTCCCTCTTCTCTCTGTCTCTCACTCTCTCTATCTCTCTCTCCCTGTCTGTCTCTCTCTCCTCCCTCTCTCTCACTCTGTCTCTCTCTCTCTGTCTCTCTCTCTTTCTCCCTCATTCTCTCTCCCTCTCTTGCTCCCCCTCTCTCTGTCTCTCTGCCTCCCTCCGTCTCTCTCTTTCTCTCTCTGTCTCTCTCTCTTTCTCTCTCTTTCTCTCTCCCTCTCTCTCTGCCTCCCTTTCTGTCTCTCTCAGTCTCTGGTCTCTCTATTTTTGTCTCTGTTTCTCTCTCCGTCTCTGTCTCTCTCTCTCCGTCTCTCTCTCTCTGTGTCTCTCTCTCTCCGTGTGTCTCCCTCTCTGTCTCTCTCTCTCCAGTCTGTCTGTCTCTCTCTGTCTCTGCCTCTCTCTTTGTCTCTCTCTCTCTGTTTCTGTCTGTGTCCGTGTCTCTCTGTCTTTCTGTCTCTCTCTCTCTGCCTCCCACTCTGTCTGTTTCTCTCTGCCTGTCTCTCTCTGTCTCTCTCGCTGTCTACCTCTCTGTCTACCTCTGTCTCTCTCTCTCTGTCTGTCGCTCTCACTTTATCTCTCTTTCTCTGTCATCTGTCTCTCTCTCTCTATATATATATATATCTGTCTGTTGTCTCTCCCTCTCTCTCTCTGTGTCTGACTTTCTCTCTGATTCTCTCTCTGTCTCTCGGTCTCTCTCTCTCTGACTGTCTGTTTCTCTGTCTCTCTCTGCCTCCCTATTATCTCTGTCTCTGTCTTTCCCTCCCTCTGTGTCTGTCTGTCTCTCTCTCTCTGTCTCGCTCTCCCTCTCTCTCTGTGTCTCTCCCTCTCACTGTCTCCCGCTGTCTCTCTCTCTCTCTGTGTCTGTCTGTCTGTCTCTCTCTGTCACTCCCTCTCTCCATATCTCTCTGCCCCTCTGCCTCTCTCTGTACCTCTCTGTGTGTCTGACTCTCTCAGTCTGTCTGTCACTCCCTCTCTCCATGTCTCTCCCTTTCTCTCTCTCTGTCCCTCTCTCCCTCTGTCTCTCTCTCTCCTCTCTCTGTCTCTCTCTCCCTCTGTGACTCACTCAGTCTCTTTCTCTCTGTGTCTCTCTCTCCGAGTGTCTCTCTCTTTCTCTCTCCCTCTGTCTCTCTGCCTGTCTCTCTCTCTCTGTCTCTCTCTCCTCTCCCTCCGTCTCTCTGTATCTGTCTGTCTCCCTCTCTGCCTGTCTCTCTCTCTCTCTCTCTCTCTCTGTGTCTCTCACTGTGTCTCTGTCTCTGCCTTTCTGTCTCTCTCTCTGTCTCTCTCTCCCTCTGTCTCACTTTCTAACTCTCTCTCCTCTGTCTGTCTGTATCTCTCTCCGTGTCTCTTTCTGAGTGTCTCTGTCTTTCTCTCCCTCTCTCTCTCTCGCTGCCTCTCTCTGTGTCTCTGTCTCCCTCTCTCTCTCTCTCTGTGTCTCTCTCCATCTCTCTCACTGTTTGTCTGTTTCTGCATCTCTCTCTGTCTCTCTATCTCTCCCTCTCTGTGTAGCTCAGTGTCTCTCTCTGTCTGTCTCTCTCTCTCTGTCTCTGTGTCCCACTGTCTCTCACTATGTCTCTCGATCTCTCTGGTTGTCTCTCTCCCTCTGTCTCTCTCTCTCTGCTTCTCTCTGTCTCCCTCTCTCTCTGTGTGTCTCTCTCTCTGTCTCTCTCCCTCTCTGAGTCTGTCTCTCTCCCTCTCTCTGAGTGTCTCTCTCCCTCTCTCTCTCTCTCGCTGCCTCTCTCTGTCTCTGTCTCTTTTTCTCTGCCTCTCTCTCTGTCTCTCACTCTCTCTCTCTGTCTGTCTCTCTCTCTCTCTCTGCCTCCCACTGTTTCTCTGTCTCTCTCTCTCTCTCTCTGTCCCACTCTGTCTCTCACTCTCTATCTCTCTCCCTCTTTCTATCTTTCTCTCTCTCTGTCTCTGCATCTCTCTGAGTGTCTCTCTCCTGCTCTCTCTCTCTCTCTCGCTGCCTATCTCTCTGTCTCTGTCTCAGTCTCTGTCTCTGGTCTCTCTCTGTCTCTCTCTGTTTCTCTCTCTCTTTGTGTCTCTCTCTCTTTGTGTCTCTCTCTCTTTGTGTCTCTCTCTCTGTGTCTCTCTCTCCCTCTCTCTCTCAGTCTGGACCGCTCCCACTCCCCTCATCCCCGACAGTAATCCCCACCAGATGGGGGGGGGGGCTCACCGGCACCCTGGCCGCCCTCAATGGCCACTCACGTCCCCGTCTCTCCGTCCACAGCAACGACTCCTAAACCCTGCAGGAGGGGAACACAGAGGGTCAACAAGCTGGCAAACAGGACATTACTAACATTAGCGTCAACATTACTGGTGCCTGAAGGGAGGAAGTGGAGGTCAGCGGGGAAGTGAAGGGGGGGAAGAAGAGTGAGGGTCGAGGGGTTTGGAAGGTGGGGGGAGTAGGGAAGGGTAGGGGTTGAGGGGGTGAGCAGATGACGGGGCAGGGGTGAGCGAGGGAGGGGTGAAGTGTCAGTGTGGGGGTGAGGGGTGCGTGGGGGAGGGAGGGAGTGGTGGAGGGGGTGAGTGGGGGTGGGGTGAGTGGGAGCCGGGGTGAGTGGGAGTGGGGAGGGGGGTGAGTGGGGAGGGGGGGAGTGGGGGCGGGTGTGAGAGGGGAGGGGGGTGAGTGGGGCAGGGTGGTGAGTGGGGGTGGGGGTGAGTGAGGAAGCGGGGTGAGTGGGGGT